>JBAMJV010004361.1:130000-185000 GCA_037951105.1 Echinarachnius parma
TGACCACAGGTGACGATGAGACACTGGTCACTCCAATCACCGTCCCGGTCACCAGACTGACCAGGGTGCTCAAGCCTGCGCACAAAGAGGTATGTTTTTAATGCTAATACCCATGAAGCATCGGCCTAGCAATACTGGAGGTTTTGATTTAGATTCTAATTAGATACTAATTATTTTTGTCAGTGTCATTTAATTGAATCATTTCTAGTTATTTTACCATATATTTGAATCTTTTTTAGAGAGAGATATTGACTGCAAGAATGCACAAATTAATGAATAATGTGTAAATAAACATCTCAATATGTTACATCCTATCCCGATGATCTTAAAGATGATTTTCACATGGATGCTTTTATTCAGTATTTTATTTATGTTATTTACAAGCTATACCATAGACATTGGGCTTATATTACATTATCTCGTTAGCAAAAACGCTACATTCTATTACTAGATGTAAATACTAGATACAAATTGTAACTAGATTTTCTCAGCAGCAATATTCCTGAATTTCCCCCTCCATCCCTTTATCACTAGGTGGAGAAGCTTCTAAGAAGTGTTGCTGATGGTGACATAATGATGATGAAGTATCACTTGGGATGGCTTAGCGACAGCGATGATGACGACGACGATGTTGATGCCCCTAACATTCCTCTAGATTCCAAACTGTGCCATCCGCTATGTCAGTGTGCTAAATGTGCAATGTTACAGAAGGTAAGATCAAATTTGTTTTCTTTGTATCGATACGAAATTGAGAAACAAATAACTCATCAGGAATTGATTTGAGTATACGGTGATTGATAATGATGGTGATGGTGGTGGTGGTGGTGATGGTGATGGTGATAGCGATGATGGTGATGATGGTGGTGGTGGTGATGGTGGTGGTAGTGGTTATGATGATGGTGATGGTGATGGTGATGGTGATGGTGATGGTGATGATGGTGATGGTGATGGTGATGGTGATGGTGATGGTGATGGTGATGGTGATGGTGATGGTGATGGTGATGGTGATGGTGATGGTGATGGTGATGGTGATGGTGATGATGATGGTGATGGTGATGGTGATGGTGATGGTGATGGTGATGATGGTGATGGTGATGATGGGGAGGGTGGCGGTGGCGGTGGTGGTGGTGGCGATGATGATAATGGTGATGGTGATGGTGATGGTGATGGTGATGGTGATGGAGATGGAGATGATGATGATGATGATGGGGGTAGTGATAATGAGGAGAATGATGATGTTGATTCAGATAATGCTATTCACAATATCGGTTATTTTTATTTTTTTATAATATATTTTCATTAGAGAACCTCAGTTAGTGCTAGTGGTCTAAACGTCAATTCATGCAACCGGGAGGGATACATTGCACTGCATGTGGCATCGCTGCACAGCCATGACGATATGGTGGCTTTAATGTTACAATTAACAAAGCAAGATAGATCCAAAATGTGCATTTCTATTCTCCTCATGTGGATTTCGCTTTGTTTTGTATTTTGTATTTTTAGAGAACCTCAGTTAGTGCTAGTGGTCTAAACGTCAATTCATGCAACCAGGAAGGATACATTGCACTGCATGTGGCCGCGCTGCACGGCCATGACGATATGGTGGCTTTAATGTTACAATCAACAAAGCAAGATAGATCCAAAATGTGCATTTCTATTCTCCTTATGTGGATTTTACTTTGTTTTGTGTTTTGTACTTTTAGAGAACCTCAGTTAGTGCAAGTGGCCTAAACGTCAATTCGTGCAACCAGGAGGGCTACACTGCACTGCATGTGGCTGCGCTGCACGGCCATGACGATATGGCGGCTGTTTTGTTGCGACGAGGAGCAAACCTCAACAACAAGAACAGCACCAGTCAGCAGTGTACACCTCTGCATCTAGCTTGTCAGTGCAATCATATCAAGGTACACACATTCAAATTAGATTTTGGTCTGGTATTCACAAACATTTTGAGTCTAAGTCCTCTGTCACAAAGTATTTTAAATGAAAAATGAGCAAAGAAAATGGGGCTTCCCTAGGATTCGAACCTGAGACCTCCGGATTGCTAGACCAATGCTCTTACCGACTGAGCTAGAAAGCTCTAGTGACTGTTTGTTTGTCCCAGAAACTGCTTAGTTTTCAATGCTTGTGTTGCGTCAGAAGCTGTTATAAGCCTGACCCAAACCCAAGGGATAAGACATCAACTTAGGGGTATGTGCGAAGGATCCCCAAAGCGATGCAGCTTTTTTGTATAAGTTATCTGAAACATAAGGGAAACTGACCAGAAGTATATAACATATATATGAAAAATGAGCAAAGAAAATGGGGCTTCCCTGGGATTCAAACTTGAGACGTCCAGATTGCTAGATCGGTGCTTGTACAGACACAGTATTATAATCTATTAAGGACTAATCCAAGGGGGCATTGCATAAGACTTGCGCTCAATCGCAAAGTTGTGATTAATCGCAAGTCAGAAAATGCGCATAAATGCTCGAATCTAATTGGCTCAGATGCGCGCATTTCCCGACTTGCGATTAATCGCAACTTTGCGATTGCTCGCAAGTCTTTATGCATCATCCCCCAGGATTTCCTTGTGGCCTCAACGGGTAAGTCAAATCAAAAGCAAAACAGGGATTGAATGGACCGGAACAAGGACAAACAGAAGGGACTCTGTTGCATATGGTTTCCTAGTAGGACAAGTAGAATTTGACATGGACAAATATTTTGTTGATTTCAAGCCATGCAAAGTTTCATTTTAATTTCAAAGATGAAATACATAATCCATTAGCCAGCAAATAGATACAATTTTATATCATTATTGTATGTGGTTGTTATGAAAATGTCAAAGAATGTACCAATACATAAAAGTTGTCAATTTTTCATCAAATCGTTTACATCCTCTCCTATCTTTTTGTATAGGTTGTGTCTAGGTTATTACAGCATGGGGCTCGGTGCAATACCAGGGATGTACGGGGGAACACTGCCTTACATTACAGCTGCCTCAATGGACATCAGGAACCAGCTGAACTACTTATTAAAGTACAACTTCATATTTTGCTTTCTTATTACATAACATCTTTTGAATTAATCTCTCATAAATTATTGTGGTATGAGACATAATTGCATTAGGTTTGTTTCTAGTATTGTTGAATTGAATAAAAAGAATGAGAGGAATTATCAGTAAAACAAAATGTCAGTATAATTAGACAGCAAACAAAAGAGAATTATGTTTGTTTGAACATCATTTAGAAATGTTTGAAATTGCCGCCAATTGTAACATCATTCACGAGCAACCTTACTTTTAAGGCTGAGTCGGTTCGATCGATCACACCGGTTACCGACCTTTCAATCGGGACCAGGTTTCGTTATATCGGTAACGGTGCCCCGAAAAAAACAAAAAAAAAACATAAAATATTAAAAAAGAAATTAAGATTATCACTTAATGTAGCGGAATTCAAGTAAAAACGGGGCAATTGATATCATTTACTTTAAAGAGTGGTTATTTTCGAGAAATTCTTGGTTCGTTACTTCGTTTGACAGTCAGAAATTGAACAGGAAGCGCAAAATTGCTAGTCATTTGAACGATATTGTTGGCGGATGTGCACACAAAGTTAGTCCGATACTCCAGGGGAGTTGTCTAATGGATCTTCGTATGATCCAGCTGATGAGCCAGTGCATTCAAAAAGTGGCTCAAAATACGTATTTTGGTCATTTGCAACATTTTAAAATGTTTTGATATTCTACTTACAGGATTTCATGGCGTTTGATAGCTGAACAGAAACAAAAATGAGCCCCAAAACAATGAAAACAATTACGCAAAATATCGATAAAAAACGGCTACATGTATAATGTATGGCGGATGAATTAACATAGCTCCGTCGCGGAAGGATCTCGCATAAGAAAAAAGACCCGTAACCTACCTGCACGCAAAGTATACGAGCGATAAGCATGAAACAGCGGCTCGAAAACTTGCTGCATGCTAGCTACAACCTACGATATTATATTAGCCGTCACGATTAGTCACGATTGTTCCTTGGAAATTTATAGATAATTCAGCACAGTTTTGGGGGTGATTTTGTATTCTGTTTAGCTTTCAAATGCCATGGGATCATGTAAGTAGACTACCAAAATGGTGTTGATTGCGAAAAGGCTAATTTATAGCCATTGGCGGTCTAAGTTTCTGTGAAACGTGTGGCGTAATGCTGAACCAACGATCGATTTCTAGGTCCAATTTACTTCGGAAAAAATACTTTTCTTGCAAAACTGAGTTAATTCTGGATAGTCTGTAACTATTTTCCCGTAAAGATTGATATGTAAATTCATAAAAGCCTCAGTATTTGTTATGTTATTTGCATATAAAAAGAGCAATATAAGCCCCAAACAGTGCATTTTTGCCGATGCTTGCACGATTGCGTGATTTTACCCGTCCGAGTTTCGACGGTAAAAATTTATCGGGATACCGGTTCCCGACCGGTAAAAGTTTATCGGGACCCGGTTCCGAATATATCCGACATGACTCAGGCTTACTTACTTTACATACAAGGTGCTACAATTGCTATTTTTATTGTTTAATTATGTTTATTGAAAGTGAAATGTTAAGATTAACTGGGCTTTTCAATCGTCTTTTTGTTGTTAATCTAACAATTTAATCCTTTTATCTCTTTTTGCAGCATGGTGCTAATGTAAACCAAACCAATGAGCGCGGCAATACTCCACTACATGAAGCAGCCAGATTCAACTTTGAGCCATTGGTCAAGCTACTGTTGGACACCGGTCAAGCGAATCCTCACTGCAGGAATAAAGCTCAACAGACCCCCCTAAGACTCACTCAGGTATTTCATTTTTAAATTGTTATGGACTCGATTGTTAATTGTAGCTCAGTTGCTTTTTTATAGGTTACATAATGTTCTAGGAAAAAATAAATAATTATGAAGATGATTGCATAACATACATCTATGTAATAAACTGCTTTCATTGGCATTAAAAAACAGCAGCAAACACGTAGCTGCTTACATGTATGTACCCGTAGAGTAATGCCCAGCGCAGACAGAGCCGACTCGACCCGATCCGACTGGTTTTCAGCCTGATTAACTCAGTATGCGCTGCCTCAGGACTCCGGTTTTTCCAGTCAAGTGCCAGTTGGAGGTCATTAGAGGCCGATTCAACATGTTGGATCGGCTCCGACTGAGCGAAACTGACTCTAGCCTGACTGAAAACCAGTCGGATAGGGTCGAGTCGGCTCTGTCTGCGCCGGGCTTAAAGGGAACCTCCGGACAGAGATTTAGCTCTCTTACATCAAAGACATATGATGACACACGCGGTACCCCGGGGTACCGTTGTACCCCGGGGTACCGTTGTACCCCGGGGTACCGCGTTGTGTAGCGCCATCTTGTGTCCACTTAAAGCACAACCGTATTGCGTTGTGCATGCAGTGCAGCGCGCGCTTGTATGGACGCTATACCTCGGTACAGCCCTAAAAAATAAATAAATAATTAAACAAAATGGCGGATATTCGTTTGGTACCCCAGGGTACCATTTATGTCATCATATCCCAAATGAACATACAAAACAAGTCTGTGATCCTGAAAGTATTTCTACATTGCTATGGAATCATTTTTAATATCACATATCACTCATTCTGTCAGCGCAGTTCCGATTACAATACCACTTAACGATCCTCTTATTGATCGCATCTGCGATATATCGCAGCAAGCAGAGAAAATCTCGAAAATCGCTTGTGTGCGCGCGCTGCTGCAGCACAGTGCGTATAGACGGAGATATAAGAGAGAGAGAGAGAGAGAGAGAGACGCGAGTAGCGCTATAAGGCCAAAAACAATAAATTGTTGAATTGGAGTAACGGGCAACCAAACATTAGGGTAGGTAGGTAGGGTTTTTTTTTTTTTTTTTTTTTTTCAGGATTCGCAAATTACACAAAAACACATATATAACACACAAATAACACATAATTATCGCAATTGGAATTTTTTTTTTTATTATTATTTTTTTTTTATCAGAAAAAACCTTTAGGGTCGGGCGGGTTGCGAATTTGCGTTTCCCACACCATTCAGCAACTCCTTGTGAATTAGCGACTTGGTCAGAGACCATGCATACCCGAAATTTCCGACTTGTATAATTTTGAACATTTAGTCGAGTGCCAAACGAATAGCAAATACAAAAAACATTGGACCAAGGTAGGATTCGAACCAGGGATCTCTAGCGTATCAATCTAACTCTCTATCCACGGAGCTATTTCGGATTGCTTGATTGGTGTTGGTTTTTTAAAATATATATATACCCTAACACTAACCCTTACCCTAACCCTAATGTACAAGCAATAGCATGTATACATATTGCATGCATGCAGAGATATGGTGCGATGCGGTGGCCGTGGCTAGAGTGCGAGCACGCGCGAAACGATAATAACTATCGCATGGCCTATGCAATAAATCGCATACTACCATAATAACGTACGCGTATTGATTGAGCGGTCGTGCAAACAAAGTCGCGCGCGCGAACCAGTAAATAGGCGTGGTTCCGTAGGTCGTAGTAATTAATTGCATTTTTCTCAGATTACAGAAACATATCAGACCCCATGAGAGTATGATTGGTATTCAATTATAGTACCAAAACAACTAAGGATTGGTTTTATCATGCCCGGCGGTACCCTTTAAGTATCAGTACTTTAGGCACTGGAAATGTCACATGTCTGCATGCAACTCTTCTTTTGGATGTGTTCAGAAGAATATTTCAAATGGAATTGCAAACATTTTCATTGAATTGTTATATTATTTGAGGAAAGCAATATGGAATACTGATAAAAGTGAAAAGATTTGTCACAACACATATAACAAATGTATAAGTGAAGGAATGTCAGAAGGATGTTCCTTGCAGTGAAATAGTAATGATGATAATAATATGTTCGATTTATATAGCGCCTAATATGATACAATAATTATTATCTCTAAGCAAAACTTCAAAAAGACAATCTCTTCCTTTTTCTCAGCAGAAACGAAGTGAGATAGCCAAGTTACTGAAAACTGCCATGAGGAGAGACGATGACGTAGAGTCTATAACGTCAACTGAGACAAACACGTCAACCAGCTCCTCTCAAACTGATCCTTCGGAAAGTAGCCAGGAAACGAAAACATCTCCGCAGAAGCAGAACAACTCGGTGCCTCTGCCTCCCGATCAGGGTAAGTGTCATCTTATCATAGTACTTGCACTAAATTTAAATATGCCATCAAAAGTTCCTTTGATCTATCAGAAATAGGTTTATATAGCTTCTGACTATTCGAGCAATGAAAAGGGTTTCATGGGAACCCCCATTCAAGGGTCTTTGTGGCTCGATGGTTGAGCACCGGTCTAGCAATCCGGAGGTCTCGGGTTCGATCCCGGCGAAGCCTATTTTTCTTTGCTAATTTTTTATCAGAAACTAGTATAGGTACAAGAGTGTCTTCACAGAAGAAGACCAACTTGGTGACTATCGCTCCCGATAAGGGTAGGTAACACCTTCTCAAAGTCCTTAATCCGAAATATTCTGCGAACAGTTCCTCTCAAACCAATGCTTTTGCAGAAGCAGAACATATCAATGCCACTTCCTCCTGATCCAGGTAAAAAAACAAAAACAAACATGTTCCCCAATTTCTTCAGACTAAAGATTGCTGCAAACAGTTACTCCCAAACTGATCCTTCAGAGAGTAGCCAGGAAACGAGAACATCTCCACAGAAGCAGAACAACTCGGTGCCTCTGCCTCCCGATCAGGGTAAGTGTCATCTTATCATAGTCCTTTCACGAAAAATAGATACAAGAGTGTTATCACAGATGGTTGATGCCTCTCCTTTCTGACCAGGGTAAGTATCAAATAGTCCTTTAAAAAAAAATAGGCTGCTAAAAGTTCCTCTCAAGTTGATCTGTCTTTGCTGTAGTAGTGTATTTCCAGAAGCAGAAACAACTCAGTGCCTCTGCCTTCATGATAAGGGTAAGTAGCCCCCATCTATAAAGTCTGCAAACTGAAGATTGCTGTGTCCACTCAAACTGATCTATCCTATCCTAAAAAAAAATATATCCGAATTCTTTATTTACAGGAAATGGTTGTACCATGCATTGACTCTATTGGGAAAGCAATACATCGGAGGAACACCAAGGGGTAGTTTGGCAATTCCTGGAAAGTTGTCACAGATCAATGGTAGTCATGGGAATAGTCAAAGGTTTGACACTCCTTTATATTCTTGGTCATGGTGTTTCTGTTCTGTATTTATCAGTTGGGTTTTCTTGCATGACCTTTAACTAAATATTTTGTTATCCCTTGTCAGTGTGACATTATATTGGATGGAGCTTTAGCCAACGAGGACTAACACTTTCTGCCTTATTATTTGTTTTTATTTTGTTTGCTTGTTATGCTTGTTTGCTTACTTTAAATATGAGGCTTACAGTAGAGTTTGTATGTGTTATATATACAATGTATATATCTTACAGCGAAACAAACAAAATGAGCCCCTAAGATTGACATTAAGAAAACACCTTTAACGGCAAAGTGTTAATATAAGTTGCAATATTCAAATTTTTTTCTGAATGTATGTATTTCTGATTTATCAAAAATCGCAGCTTGCTGGTGATATATACCGTCAACTTATTTTACATTGGTAAAAAAGACTATACAAAAAGAAACGACTCAAGATATTGTACTGACAGTAGTCAGTAGAAAGGTAGTGGGTTCGATTCCCAACCGTGGCAAGTGCGTTCTTCAGCAAGACAATTTATCTAAATTGTATTGCTCTCAACCCAGTTGTAGTAAATTTATTATTTGAAATGCCTGACATTTCATCATGGCAGCTTGACTAAAGCCAACTGAAGGTAATAATGTTCGGAGCACTTGAAGATTTCAGTGATATTGCTCGATATAAATATGGACTATCATAATTATTACAATAACAGTGCAGAGTCATAGGCTTAGGCTGTTTACATTGTTTTTCCAGAAGCGTTGTTCTTGCTTGATCTTCAACAGGTTGTCATTTGTTTTGTTTCTTTCATGCATGTCTTTAACCTGCCCCATATATAGGGCGAGTTGAGCATTAACTGAATCGTTGTCTTTGCAGTAGATTGCGTTGTTTGTTTATTTGTTTGCTTCTTTAGTTTGTTTTCTATCTGTACGCATTTTCTGTGAAGTTGTACAACATATCATTTATTTGTGTCCTTGTCAAATTATTTTGAGCTTTTGAGAGGAAGTAAATAATTGTTATAAATGTTTGTTTTGATATAACACTTTGTTACAGTTAAGTTGAGTCTCAAAGTGCTGAAGTCCGTCCCTCGGGTAGGATGGTAAATAGGATCCCGTGTAAGAACCTAGTTTACTTCTCGAAAAGAGTAGGGTGTTAACCCGGTCGACTAGTTGACCTGCACATCACAACCAGAATAACTGTGATAATATTAAGAAATGAAGCCTGCTGTTTAATAGAAAGAAGAAGAAGAAGAAGCATAATTACCTGGGCTTTAGCCGAGCAGTCTGGATCAAGGTGGAAATCAAAATACGTGAACATAATACTAGTATTCCAGCACCTTGCTTCTTTACTCTTAAAGAGGAATTCCACCCCAGAAATGTGATATTTGCTATAAAATGAGGTGAATATGAAGAATCGGGATCGAAAATTTGAGCCAAAACGGATTAGCAATAAAAAAGTTATGACAGGACGAACTTTGCTCCGATTTTTAGTATCGTTCGCAATTGTTATCGATCGTGACGTCACTTGCGAGCTGCAGCCATTTTGACTTCTACATGGAAATTTAACAAAATTTAAATTTTCTTCATAACAAAGCAAATTTATGAGCTTACACATTCAAATGAGGTTGCCCCATCGATATTCTTTTATGAATTCGTGAAAAAAGGAGAGAAAAGTTAATTTTTAACATCGAAAAATGAGAAATAAGTGTATTTTCATGTACTAAAGCCATGGCGAGGTGCTCGTGAATGAGGTTGCATATGGCGGCAATTTTGAAACGATCGCTCATTATTACATAATGTTCAAACAGGTATAACTCCCGTGTTTCTTGTCCGATTTTGATCAAATTTTCACCAATCATTCGTCTTGTTCTGCTTATTCAAAAAACGAATAGTTATATCAGGCCCGGACTACCCCTTTAATAGGGGATCATCATTTTGCTGCATATTAAGTCAATCATGGTTACAATGAAAATATGATTTTTACCATTCTGCCCTATCTTCTAGGATCTTCCCCACAACAGCTCAACGTCCATGACTTGTTTGACTACTTTGGGGATACGGATCGTACGGCCATTCGTGCCTTAAACCAGTCCATCAGGGAGTTTGAACCCGCGCGCCTACTGAGACACGTGGGCGTCGAGCAGCAGCACCAGGATAGCTGGAGTGTCTACCTCAAACAACAAGTAAGATAAATGTTCACATATATACAGAAATATATTCTCTTATTTAATACATTTTTTGAATTTGTATGACATTTTTGTACGATTCTTATTTAAAATGTTATACATGCACATGTAAATTCATGCAAAAAGGTATCCCTTTCTTGTCCAAAAGCATTCAATTCAATTCAATTCAATTCAATTCAGTTTAGTCAACCCTTGTCATAAAATACATCAAATGCATAAAATAAAAAAATACAGAGATAGAAAAAAACAAAAAAACAAAACATAAAAGACATTCATATGACAGTGTTAGGGGTTAGCAGAAAGGAGTAAGGCTCCTTATATGAAAGCTAACCCCTGTAAAGTATTACATAATATGATAACTATACACTAATAAAAAAACAAAACAAATACATTAAAAAATTGTCATATTGCCTGATAATTCTATTGCACATTGTAATTATCTAATAAGTATTTTTTATATTTATATTTAAAAATGTTTACAGATTGACTAGACTTTAATTCAGTGGGGATGTTATTCCATAACTGCGGGCCCTTAAAAAACCAAGAATTTTTCATAATAGTGGTTCGTATTTTAGGAAGATGATAATTTGCAACATTTCTTGTATTTGAATATTCTGAATAAAGTAATTAGATATTTGTTTCGGTAATTGTCCAGTAAATAGTAAGTACATGAATGTGGCAATTTGTAAATTTCCTATCATTGCAGTGGTTACGTAACCCAATTTAGTTGAGTATGCTATGTATGCAACTTCATTGAGCTAATACTGTTTAAAAACATGGTAGCCTCCAGTGGGCATTAATAGCAAAGAACAGTGGTTTTTTTTTTTTTTTTTTTTTTTTTTTTTTTTTTTTTTTTTTTTTCATGATCATTGATACCTGAAGAAATATATGTAACCGGCTATAGCGAAACCCGGCACTTGTCTTCAAAAATCAAAATGTAGATTTTCATACTATTACAAAGGCCTCATCACAAGCTTTCATTTGATGCTTTGTTCTAACTAATTGCTCAATAATTGGCCAAGATATGATTGTTTCAATTTTACAATCATAGGTCTTTTACACACATTGTATGAACTTAAAATGCCCATTTCTTCAAAACATGAATTACCGACAAGAGCCGGGTCTCGCTATAGCCGGTCACATACGACTAGAAGTGTCAGGATGTTCTTGTCAATGCTAGTAAGCGAAAATACCAGCATTTAGCTTCCCTTTAATTAAAAGTTCAGCTTTATTTCTGATAATGGGGCTTGCATATTTTACTTTTCTTCTTAGTATTGATGTTTGTATTATACAACAACCAAGAACTGAATGTCAAAGATCTAAACAAAAAAACGACCAATTTCAACTCTACTTAATAGATAATGGGCTGCGAACCATACGAGGTAGGATGGGTGTCATTTTGTTATTTACAAATCCTTATCCGATGTCCCATTACAAATGGTAATCAAGAAGAAATGTCAAGGCTTTTTTTTGGACCTAATCACTCATATACATGTACATGTATGTAAACTGAGCCCAATATAGAATGCATCAAATGCCCTCAAGGTCATGGAATAAGTTTCCATCCAAGACAAATCAAGAACGATCTACAAGGAAATATCAAAACCAAAGATTACTCTGTAACTGGTTGAAGACAATTTATATTTAGCATGACACACATTATCCACTGACCCCAGCCTGTGAGACCTTGCACACAGTCCTTTAGCCACTAGCACTTGCCCTATTGCCCGGGGCAAGTAAAAATTAATGTCAGGCAAGTAAATTTTCATAAATGACCTACATGTAGTTTGGTTGCCTGATCTGGCAAATAAATCATTGGTTAACTACGAGAGAATATCGTTATTCCTATCGTGTATATCTCAGCTAGAAGTACATTGTAAATGGGCAAGTAAATGTTTTGTTTGGGCAAGTAAAATGTGAAAAGTTATGATATTACTTGCCCGAACGGGCCAGTAGAGAAAAAAGTTAGTATGGAGGCTTGCTTTAGCTAGTTAACCTGTTCAGAACGGGTCCCAAGATACTCGGGCTGAAGTCTATGAGGAATGCATGTTATACCGAAATCAAACAGTCTTGAATGGGTTAATGGTGCTAGATACATTTTTGGCCATGTGCAAGAATATTAGTTGGATGGGCAACTTTTACATATAGTCTTGAAAATATAATTAGAGCAAATGGATTAGGTTTGGCTAAGATATGAGCAAAGATGAAAATAAGATATATAACAACAACAGACCTGCAGTAGCACTTTGATACAAAATTATAAATATTGTTATACCTCGTTACTTTTCACTAAATCTTGTGTATGTCCGGACCATTAAGACTAACATGCAAACATGTACGTCTAGTGATATTTTACCTCAAATATTTATAGTTGTGCGATTTGTTCTCCGTAAATGTCAGATGATTACAACCTCAAGGTCATACTATACATTTCAGTCCAACGAAGTAACCAAAACCAAATTGTCAAGGACTTTTTTTTTCTTCAAACCAATGAATAAAAAAAGAAAACCAACCAAAAATACTTTTTTTTTGTAACCAATAACTTTGCACTTGCCCTAGAGAAAAACAAGGACAGACAGGAATGAAATGTCATCGTTTTGTTTTAATCATACAAGAATATTTCTGGCCTCTTGTAATACAGTATCTGTGATTACACCCTCGAGGTCACAGTATACATGTATATTTCAGTCAAACAAGGCAACAGTAAATTTTTCATTTGAGAAGAGATTTATTTTTGGTATGTCACCTATTTTCAGTTGACTTCTGCCAACTGTATCTCCAGCTAAATTCCCGTGCTTGAATCTAACCTTTTAACCCTAATCAGGCCGGGTAAATTATGCAAATTTATGCAGAAATCCCCTTTTTGTCTGTAAATCACTAAATATTGCTCAGAATATGCTAATTGTGTGCATGAATAATTCTTTATTACTTAACAGGTTTTCAAAATTAAACATTGCGACAGCCAAAATTTTCCTTATGTATTTCTTTGGTTTTTGGAATTTCTTATGTATTTCATTGTTTTTTCATTTTATAATGTTTACAAATTTTTTTTTTATGGAATAAATTATTTCCAACCATTTTTAGCCAAAATTTAAATAATTGCAGTGATTAGAATGAAAAATAAGGAAGTGAGTTATGACGCTTCACAACTGAAATGTACATGTAACTTTGGGGCCATAAAATATTTTACTTAATGGCCACTACAAAATTGAGAGGAAAATGAATTTACTAGCCTGATATGGGCAACACGTAAAAGTTAATATTGCGTCCTGTACAGCTTATGCAGGGATGTACACTTAGTGAGCAACAAACAATTTTACTAGTCCCCAACTATGGTTCGCTGAGTACGCCTTAAGTACCCACTTAGATAAACCTAGTTAGCAACTAAATATCATGTGTTGAATTTTTAGCCATTTCATCCCAAATAAAACTTAGCATGCAACTAAGCTAGCAGACTTTGATGAATATTGGCCCAGTAAAATAATATTCTCTTAATTTGTTGGTGGCCTGAAAGGAATCATCTGCTGGCCTCAAAATGACATTTCATTTGTATCCCTGTACTAGTCAAGACTACTGTTATTGATACCAACTGCAATTATAATATATATGTGACCGGCTATATCAAAACCCGGCACTTGTCGGTAAAAATCAAAATGTAGATTTTCATACCACTACAAAGGCCTCATCACAAGCTTTCATTTGATGCCTTGTTCTAACTAAATGGTCAATAATTGGCGAAGATGTGATTGTTTCCATTTTAAAATCATATGTCTTTTACACACATTGTGTGAACTTAAAATGCCAATTTCTTCAAAACATGATGTTGGGTATGTAAGATTTTCTCATTTTGACATTCTCAGTTTCAAACTCTAGTTGACTGATTGGGCAAAGTGACTGTTATGACATACGACGGTTCCAATAATGGTTCCAATTTTTTTTGGGGGGACTGGCCCTGGGTCATAAGGCCTAGTGTTGTGCCCTACATTAATCTTACCCGGGGGAAGCCCAACTTTCTTTGTTCTTTTTAAATTATATTACATGTTTATATTTCTGGTCAGTTTCCCTGTTTGTAATAATCCTTTTTAAATAAAGAATTCTATAAAAGTAAACTGTGTGATAACATCCCTGAAGGACTTGGTATTAATTTCAGTCCCAACAAGATTACCAAGGATAATACAACACAAATTCAACCCAAATCTTTGCCCTAGTAATAATGAAAATCAGGTTCAATCAGGATATAAAGAATAAAGTCAGTGAAATGTCAAGGATGTTTTTGTTGTCAAACATTACTACGTAAGGATTCTCAAATAAGTATTTGTGATGTCATTTCGGTCCAGCATTATCGCCAAGCTCCTGGGGGTAATCTAGAACTGGTCTAGAGGGACTGGGGTAAGGTTACAAACATTTCTATTTTCACTACCCCCTTGGGCGCCCGTGTGGAATTGAAGACAAATTTAACCACTTGTATGCTTTGAGCATCGTTTTGCTCAGATATCAATATACAATGATATTACAAATGCAAATTTGTTAGTCAGTAATGCCTTATAATCTTAATTGCTCGATGCTACTAGAGCTTGCAACTACTAGTGCGACACGACACATTTCTAAATGCAAATGGGTAAAGTGTTATTTGCATTTTAAACAAAATTGGGTTTAAACTGGATTGTGCAGAAATAGCTTGGCACAGCAAGAGTTCAAAAGAGAAGTTGTTAAAGAGATATTTGCTTTTGTTCTGGCTCAATGAGATTGATTGATTAGTGCCAGAAATAACTCTTGTCTGTCCATCTGAAAACCTTGTAGAATTTTCTTCTTAAACTATCTTTTAAGTAAAAATACTTACTTTAGTAAACAAAATACTTCAGTAAAGTAAACAATATATTGTAAATCATAAGTTATTACAAGGTTAGTATCTTAATGACCTAATTAGTGTAGGAAAAGATTTGTTATTTTTCTTTTAACTCAATGAAGACAGTTTGATATTGGTATAACATGCTGGGCTCAATACAAGCACTTGTGCTATTGTTGCCCGGGGCAAGTAAATTTCATAAATGGCCTAGTTTGGTTGCCCGAACGGGCAAATACATACAATTGGTCAACTAAGAGAGAATAATGTAATTCATTAGGTTAAAATCTCATTTAGAAGTAAGTGGGTAAGTAAACTTTCTGTTTGGGCAAGTAAAATTTGAAAAGTTATATGATTTTACTTGCCCAAATGGGCCAGTAAGAACAAAAGTTAGTGTGGTGGCTTGTTACATGCATTCACCATAGACCTTGGCATTAGTCTATTTTGGGGCCAGTTAACTTTTATCTCCTTTGTATTCATCTGCCAGATAAATACCATACTGAACTAATTATTAAATGCTTTATAATACAATGTCATGTAAATATGCATGCAGATATTTGAACAATGTGTTACATAAATTCAGATTTGTAAAAACATTTGTGTGTTTTGTATTTTGGATATCTGTCCATATATACTTCTGTGTTATGTCTGTGTGCATACAATTTTTTGTAAATTTTTTATTTTCACTTCTAAATTGTTATTTTTGTTTGTATTTTTCAGCTTGAAATTCAGCACTTTGATCGGCGGAGACTAAGACGAGCGCAGACGGAGGACAAAAGTGGGCGTTTCTTCTCTCTGGTAAGGGAGGAATGGAGCAATACTCCTCATGAGGAGGAACAAGAAAATAATCAGAAGATAGACACTAAATATGAAAGTGAAACAGATAGGGAACATCAGGAAAAGAAGATTGATGCCCCAGGTTCACACAAGGATGTTCCTAAGAGCATTGTGGAGGAATCTGAGGATGTTGCACTAACTGATTTCAAAGTAGATGAGATTATTGAGACAAATGCAGGAGTATCATCATCTAATGATGTTGTACCAACAGATTTGGAAGTACCTGGGACTATTGAAGGGAAACTAGGAGCAGCGTTATCTAATGATGTTGCACCAACAAATTTTGAATTGGGTGGGACTATTGTTGGAAATGCATGTGCGTTGTGTCTTACAAGCAAAAACTCTGGAAAAGAGGACAACAAATGTAGTGAATGTGTATTGCGGCGTGAAGGTACTGTGACAAAGGAAGACACGACAAATGTACAAGACAATCCGATAGATTTAAAATGTGGATCAAACTGTTCAAATGTTGTAATTGAAGTCGAGATGATTGAACAAGGTGTGGTTAAAGGTTATGGGAGCAACTCTCAAAAAGCCATCGCTAAAGATAACAGCGAATGCAGAAACATTGCCAGTGGACCTACATCAATCACCGGCACATCTGGTAGCCGCGGTAACCCCTCCAGCTGTGCACATGATACTGAAACACGTTCAGAATGCGTAAATGTTTCTGGATCGCCTTCAGGCGTTGCAAATGTTTCCGCATCGCGTTCGGGATGTGTAAACGAAAATGATGCCAACATCCCTCGTGGCGGTGTAATGGATGCTGCGCAGGTTGACAGCTTGAGCGATGAGGATGGAGAAAATGCTTGCTCGCCCTCGCCAAATCAAAACAACTCCTCTGTCCCATCATTATCGTCATTAGCCCAAGATGTCGCCTATGGATGTCCCTCGGAAGATACCGAGGATGATGGTGCGACGTTTGTCGATAAGGCAGAGGCACTTTCACCCTCTCCAAATCAAAACAACTCTGCCTTCCCTTCATTATCATCACTAGCAAAGGATGCTGCTTATAATGCAAGTTCGTCTGATGTTGCAATGGTTGACAATTGGAGCAACGATGGTGTGCTCGGGGCTTCCTCTCCAAATCAGAACAACTCTGCCTCCCCAGGTAATGTCAAACTCCGTGTTTGTAACCATGGCAATGATTATCAATCGATGGGTGATGAAAGTTCTCTACCTTCGATGAATGATAGTTCATCATCATACTCATCGTCAGTAAATGATGCTGGGTTGGTTGGAGAGGGCAAACAACTTATTGGAAAGTGTGTTGACCTTGATCTCCCTCCTGACAGCATCATCAAGAAGTTGTGTGGAGATGAGGAATGAATTGAACATTAAAATAATTATCAAATGTTTGGCCTTATAAAGGGGCATTAAGATGATAATGATCATGTGTGTGTAAGCAATGACCATACCAGCGATATACCGATGAGTAAACTAAATTTGATGTCATTGTCATTCAATTACAGAAGTTCTTTGTTATTATCAGTATTATAGGAAATTTTGTCAGTGAAAGTTTAACCGTACACACATCTCAATTTGTATTGGTAGTGCAGAAATGTGAACAAACATTTTGGAAGTGCATTAACATCTCCCCCAAGGCAATTCTACTAAAAGAGGTTGTGTGAAGATTGAGATTGAATTAAAGTAATCTATAACTGGTAAAAATATCTTACCCAATTTAATAATGTCATTGATTTGACACCATGATTTCCAGAAGATGCCAATCCACGTTCATCAATGTCTCAACGTGTTTGTCCAAGTGGGCTTGAGGTCACTAATGCAGAAGTAATGAAAACTTTCACTATGAGAAACAAAAATTGAATTGAATTTGAATTGAATAGGTTGATAAAACACAATTTGATTAAAACAGCTTGAGGGCTGATACATATCAAATTTATTAAAAACAAAACAAATATAAATTACATCTAACATAACATTTGTTATGACGAAAATGTGAAAAAAGTGCTATAATGATTGAATCCTTAGCCTAGGTCCATTGTTATTCTTGAATGACAGAGACACTGAAATGGAGGAAGAGGAGTAAGAAGAGAAGGCAGATGGATGGAGAGAGAGAGAAGGGAGAAAGTGGTAGAGATGTGTGAACAAAACGTTTGGGAAGTACATTAACTATCGGAAGAAAACAAATGTTGAGAATAATGATCTAGTCTTTAGCCTAGGGCCAACGTTATGCTTGAATTACAGAGAGAAAGAATTGAAGGAAGACGAGGAAGAGAAGATAAATGGTTGGAGATCGAGAGAGAGGGGAAGGGAGGAAGTGGTAGAGATGTGTAAACAAAACGTTTGGGAAGTATACTCAGAAGGGAACAAGACAAGTTTGGAATAATTAAAAACAACAAGGGCTCGCAAATTTGTCCATGCCTCCTGATTTTTGTAGAACAAATATAATGTTCTACCAAAGGGTGAGTGAATTAGATCTAATCAAAATGTCCACATTCTGTATCAACAATTAAAACATTTTATAATCAGTTATGTCATTTTCTGTTTAACATAACATTCAGTAATCAAATATATAACTAATAGGTAAAATGTATGTTTTCATAAAAAACAGAATTATTAATATGCTGAAATTATTCTATTATTCACCAACAAGACTGGCTACATTGTAACCTTAAAGGGTACCACCACCCAAAAATAATATTCTTATTATAGAAAGGTACCATCTTTAGTATTCCATTCCTTCAACAAGTTCACAAAAATATGTTTTCAGAAAAAAATATATAATTGGAAAACGCATCACCATTCTCAACCATGCGTTCATGCGGTCTGAATTGCGTAGACTATATGCGTGCAGAGACTGAGCGCACTGTGCAGAGCGAATGAATCATCCAGGAATCTATTGACGTACGCGTGAAAGCATTGGCGCACTCGCAAATGCTTGGCCCGTATGGAACCAGGAAATAGCAGTGGTTCCGTAAGTGGTGGAAATTAATTGCTTTGTTTATGAATTACACAACCCTTTGCAAAATGTTGGGTATCTATTTGATATCACAAAACGGTACCAAAGCATATAATAATGTGTTGTCCTTTGCCTGGTGGTCCCCTTTAATGTTGACATAATTTCAAGACCTAATATCTCGTTATCAGACATGCATGCCTCTACATGAACATTTGTTCCTCAAATCAGTATTTCACTTGATTTTTTTGATGATACATGTGCCTAAATGAAACCGTGCCAGTCCAAATCTTGTTACATAGACCCCAATAATCATTACAAGCAAGTGCCTAAATTGATTTTTGCCTTTCATCTGTACTTGTGTATTTTGTATCCATCATGAACATAATGATAGTTTGTGCTGCTGAATTATACTGCGTGTAATTCTTGGATATTTTGTCATCATATTGTGCATTTTTTGAATTAATTATAAAAAAAAGGTACATGTATGTGCATTTCATTCTGTCATGAATATTCAAATAATCAAATATTTATCGTCAAAATACCATTGTTATAAAATGGACCAATTCAAATTTCCACATTGAATTTGTTTCGTACTAGATTTTGCAATACATAACCCAACCGGTTCCTGTATGCAATGGGTTAACGGCTGTTTTATATGGCAGGTTTGCTGAAGTTATATCCAAGAGTATCCGTCTGATCACTGTATGTTTCTTTTCAAATGTAAACCCATATCTGATATTGGCTTCAAGGCATTATCAGATGTGTGTCAAATATGCACATGATGTTCCATTTTGTAATTTCACGAGTCAAAAAAAGTGTAACAATGTTATAATAGAAATGGCTGTGACATCGTGTTTGTAAATGGATAACATTTATCTAGGTAAATGGACCAGACATTCCGGTCACACGCAAATTAACCCATTCCCTACTAGATTTTGCAATTCCCACATTGTTTATACAGGACCCACCAGGTTCCCGTAGGCAATGGGTTGTGTCATTGACAGCGTGTGTTAATGTTGCCATGTTTCCTTTGGTTGCTCAAAGTCCTTTTGAAACATGATGGATTGTCACGAATCGACTTGCTTCACAATTTTGTTTCCAGTGTTCGATTTTTCTTGTGTCAAAAAGTGCAACATTTTATGTGAATGGCATTTTTTTCCCCGTTTTGTCAATGGATATTCTATATCTGGGTACATTGATCAGATATTCATTCAAAAACACGCGCTTAGTGATTGACAGAGTTTGGCAAAGTGTTCGATATGTTAATGCTCCTTATTCAATTATAATAAATGATCATTATTAATTTGATAACCCGCAATAATTTGTTTGAAATTTTCTTTTATCTTCTTACAGAAAAATGCAACAATAATCATTTGTTTGCAAGAATGGAATTATGGTAAATCTGGATAAATTGATCAATAGTTCAGTTTGCACTCCCATCTAGTCATTGACAGAGCTTGCCAGGTGTTTGGTATTTAAAGGGATGTACAGGGAAACTCCGTTATAACGAGGTAGTCGGGACTATCGATTTTACCTCGTTACCTCGTAACCGGAAGCTCGCTATAACCGAACTCGTTATCAGCGGAGCATTATGCCATTGGAACAATCGGGACCAAAGGATTCTCCTCGTTATAAACGGTACCTCGTTATAAAGGAGCTCGTTATAACGGGGTTTCCCTGTAGTACCATTGTCGAAATCCTTAAAACTGACTTGGAACACTAGCGTTTCTTACATACCTCATTGTATTCATATTACAAAAACAACTTTTGGTTTTCCAAATTTTCACTTCCGTTTTGAAATTATGTATGTATGAAGCGTTCTGAATTATAAGTTTCTACTGGATAATTGTATATTTGTGCTAAGTCACTATCACTTTGCACTTTTGCTCATTACTCACTTATATGACACTGATAAACCATGGAATTTTCACACATCACTTAGTAGATATATCAGATCACAAAATCACACATTTTATCAACCATTTGTCATTTTTGGCACATGTCAACAAAGTTACTAGATCCCTTTAAATGTACCCATATTTACATTGAATGATTGAATGATGCAATAATTTTCCATGTTTTATTTTCCTCGTGTCAAAAAGTGCAAAAATATATCCGAGGGTGTCAATGCATAACATACATGTAGATTTGGGTAATTGGATCGGATATTTAGTTCACACACCAGTTACTTGTGATTGGCATAGTGATGCCAGATGTTTATGTGCTAATGTCAGTTCCCATAATATTTTCCTTGGCTTTCTTGCACAGATTCGTTTTGAAACATCCATGATAGGTTGCCAAAAAATGACTTAATCTACATTAATGTTCACACTTTCTATTATCTTGTGTCAAAACGTGCTACAAAATGGACTCGCTTTTGTCAGTGCATGTATGGGTAAATGGATCAGATATTCAGTTCACACACCAGTTACTTGTGTTCGACATCGCCAGGCCAGGTGTTTCATTAATTTGTTAATATTCCGGCAATAATTTCCTTGGCTATCTTGATCCAATTCGTCATTAAACATCCATTGTATTTTGTCAAAAAATGACTCGCGCCACAATAATGTTCGCACTTTCTATTTGATCCAATTCGTCATTAAACATCCATTGTATTTTGTCAAAAAATGACTCGCGCCACAATAATGTTCGCACTTTCTATTTATCATTCGTTAAGTGCTACAATGTATTTGTGTTTTTGTCAATGGAAACACATCTGGGTAAATGGAGCAGATATTCAGTTCACACACCAGTTACATTTAATCAGCAAACCTGGGCCAGGTGTTTCATGTGTTAAAGGGGTAGTACAGTTTTGGTAAGGCTGAGCTTTAAAAGTAACCAAAACCTGCAAAATAACATTACTAACTAATAGTTATAACTCCACCATGCTCGAAAGGTATAGACAATTACAAACGACTAAGTAAAAATCCTGTTATTATTCAAAAAGAGCCCTTAAAAAACCAGAGGGTGCTCTCTAAAAAATCATTTGCATACACAATTATGCATGTGATGTTTTGTTGAAATAATGATTAAAAAAAGAGATCATCAACAACTATTTAAAAACCTATTTTGACATTTTTGGAAAAAGTGTAAGCATTTTTTTAATAAAAAAAAAAAATCATGGAATAAATCTGGGGCCCAGATTTATTCTGACTGGATTTATTTACTGATATTTCAGCTGTTTCTGAACCGATTTTGATCAAATATAAAGTTTATTCTGCCATCGAAATTGTATGCTCTTTCAAATTTTAAACTCAGTTTTTCTTTATCTCACAAAAAAATTATTTCGTGCAGCCAAAAAATATACCAAAACTGAACTACCCCTTTCCTATTTCTTTTATATTAATACTTCTGGTCGGTTTCCTTATGTTTGAAATAAATTGGCTTACTCCACGTTAATGTTCACGTTTCCAAATTTATTCTGTCAAACTCTGCAACAATATTATGTGAGTTGTTGTGATTTTTTTGGTCTGTGAATGGATATTGTAGATCTAGGTAAATGGGGCAGGTATTCAGTTCACACACTAGTTACACGTAATTGGCATATCCAGGACAGGTGTCTCATATATGTTAATTTTCTATCATTTCTTTCGGTTAAGTTGCTCAAAGTAAATTCGAAACTGGCCTACTTGACATTAATGTTCTTGTGGCCTATTTTCTTCTAACAATTATCAATGGAAAGTGTATAGATCTGGGTCACTAGATCATGTATTCAGTATGCACGGCAGTTACATATAAATATATGCATTACGAAGCTAATGTTCTCATGTTTTCTGGGCTTTAAAGCACAAAGTTGACTCGGATCTCGGAACATCCGTTATGACTGTCATCTTGTTCTAGATACAAAATGGATGTCTATTTTTACCCATTGGAGACTGCGACATACATCTAGGTCTATGGAATTATATCAAAACCTCAGTAACGGATTACGTAAAAATGTATATATATATCAGTCAAAAGTAGCAGGTTTAGTGTGATTTTAATTGTGCAAGTGCTTTTTAGTTTTTCTCTTTTTGTATTTCTTTCAGATCTGCTTATCATTGATATCTACTTTAATATATTCTTTGAAATACTTGTAAAAATTAAATTTGGATTGCAATATAACGATAAGGAAATATATTTCATGTATAAAGGCATGTAGCAAAGACTTATAATACAAATATTTATTAATGAATTATTGCTACATCATTGTAAGTTTATTCATAAACACATCTGTATTTTTCTCTAACAATGTTTGCATAGAGCAGAAATAAAGTACTTGAATTGGAGATTTTTACTATTATTCTTTGCGATAATTTCCTTGTCTTGTATGTTCAGAATGTGAATTTTGTAATTCTCCGTTCATTTGTAGATTTTATGAGTGAAAGTGTGTGCGCATATCTATGCATGTATATAGTTTGTATGTGTGTGCATGTATGTATTTTTGTATGTATGTGTGTGTGTGTGAGAGAGTTTGTGTGTGTGTGTGTCTGTGTATGTGCAAAACCCAATGCAATCTAACATTTTCTTCAACAATTTCAGTGAAGTCGATGAAGTACAGCCAAGCAGAAACCTGAGAAGGACGTACGGAGCCCTCTGATTGGCCGATTTATATATCAATGCACATAGTCAGTCATGCCACTTCCAAGCTGAAAGGTAATTGGCTGAAAGTTACAGGCAGAATTGCTTCCTTTTGTCATTGTTTTATCAGGAAATCTGTATAGAGTTGCTTTCTTTTGATTTCGGAAATTGGGGGTCATGTGACATTAATTTCTTCACCATATGTAGAGCATACAAAAAATACACCAACTATGTATATTCTGGTCGAAAAAGGTATATTGTTTGTCTAATCTGTTTTATTCGGTTTATAATAATGGTATTTTATTCAACAAAAAATGTCACATTCGCAGCTAAAAGCTGAATTGCAGCGTCATTTATAACACTATTTACAAACATGCATTCAGCCACATGTGCTGTGTTACAACAATGTACAGGCATGCGCACGTCCTTGTGACTTAAAGGGATAGTTGAGTTTTGGTAGAGAGGGCGCATAATAATTTTTTTGTGAGATAATGAACAACTGAGTGTAAAATTTGAAAGAGCATAATATTTTAATGACAGAATAAACGTTATTTCATAAAATCGGTTCAGAAACGGCTGAAATATCCATAAACGTAACCATTTGTAATAAATGTGGGGCCCCACATTTAGAGAATTTCGAACAAACCGTTACAAATTTTTAAAAAATGCTTCCTCTTTTCAAAAATGTTCAAAAGAATTTGTTTAATAGTTGTTGATTATCTCTCTATCTAATCACTATTTTTTACAAACCTTCATATGTACAATATTTTATTCAAAATGGTTTAAACCAATGAGTTTTTAGAAAGCGCCATCTTGAGTTTGAACTGCTCTGTTTGAATGATAACAGGCTTTTTACCTAGTCATTTGTAATTATAAATTCCTTTCAAACATGGTAGAGTTATTACTATTAGTTTGTAATGTAATAGTGCAGGTTTTGGTTATTAAAATTCAGTTTGACCAAAACTGTACTCTCTTTACCAGAACTCAACTATCCCTTTAATTGAAAGTGGGCATTTTGTCTTTAATCCGTGCCCATTCAGCCATGAAGTAATGGATATCCGTGATTTGCACACAAAATGTTTATAACAACTGTATCAATATTGTGGTACAACAGCTAAAAACAATTATCAGTCATGGGCCCCGTTGCAGAGAGAGATACAATCGATTGTAAGTTACGATTGATCGTAAGTCAGAAAATTTACGCGTTTCAACCAATCAGATTTGCGCATCTAGAACACGTGATGTGACTTACGATCAATTGCAACTTACACTCGATTGTATCTCTTTCTGCAACGGGGCCATGAAGTTATAAGCATTTCTTTAGGGGGGTAGTTACTTGTAGTGTTCGGTTTATGTATCAACCATTCATCACTTTTTGCACATGTCAACAAATTTACTATAAGATCCCTTTAAAGGGGACGACCAGGCAAAGAACAGCGCACACTTATAATTATGTTTTGGTACTGGCCGTTATCATCTATTTGTGTGCATGATATCAGTTATGCCCAACATTTTGCAAAGGGTTGTGTATTCATAGATAAAGCAATTATTACTAGTTTACGACCAATTACGGAACCATTATGACCTTATACAGGGTGCCCCCCCCCCCCCCCCCCCAAACGGAACGGGGCACTTCCCAAGATCATGCCCGTCATAGCATCAAACAACCATCAACATGCGCACCATTGTAAGTGTGCATTCAGCTGTGTGCCAAGAGAATGGGCATAGTTGATCGATGCTTACTAGTGTGCGCGCCTGATAGGCGACACACTACTTTCTCAGCTCTCCAAACTTTGCTTTATTTCTACCAGTTATTCACAGCCTTGAGTTATATATGTTTAACTAGTGCTTCATGAACCTTCATGGATTTACTTGGACTCCGAAATTTCATCTTTAACTCATTATTTGTGATGTATCAAGCAAACAAACTTTTCGCCACAGTTCTGGAATGGTATAGTGGCAGCCATTATACATAGTACATGTATACACCATATACACTACGTACTATTCATTCATTGAGCTTACTCAAGTTTGCTGATGTGTGAAATGAAAAGAATAGATTCTATTCTAAATGGATTACTGATACGGCAACATCATGGGATGTCTACAAAGAACTGGAGCTATTCTTTTGATGCTGGTGCTGGCTTCAATAGAGTCTCAACAAAGGATTAAGCTAACTTTATCCTGTACTGAGCTGAGTATTAGTGACTCTAGTTCTTATGCCAAACACAAGGCTAAAAAATACATTGGTCCCCAGTTATCATACTACCCGAATTCGAACTCGAGATTTCATGCATTTCTGCTTATCGATGGTGATGTCCATCCTAACCCTGGGCCGGAGGTCTCCAGTCATCGGACGGAGGTGTATAGTCAACGTGATGCTCATACTCCTCCCCTGCACTATGAACCACCAGAACTTAGGCGATATGAACACGTGTCGTCTATTCTTCAGCCAGATATCCTGGACAGAATATGGAGGTATGGTATCTCTCGACATCATGCCACATTGCATTGGAAGCGTAGTTCTTCACGGAGTTATGCCAGCAAAGCACACCGTGGAAAACGCGGTGGAAGGAGAAAGCAGAAGAGGAAACAACATCCTGCCACAACTGTCTCCTCGCGTACTCCCGATCTCTGTGTGAATGGAGTTGATGCCGGGACATGTCAACGCAAGGAGAGCTGCACAATTGGGCTCATCAATGCCCAGTCAGTCTGCAATAAGGCTGACATCATCCGAGATCATATCACCGATCATCGATTGGACATTATATGCTTAACCGAGACTTGGCTTACGTCTTCGGAAAGGCATAATAAAACCATCGGGGACCTTACACCTGCGGGATTCAAGTTTCTTCAAGTCCCACGCCCAAATCGTCAAGGGGGTGGCTTAGCGGTTCTCTATCGTGATTCGTTGAAGCTGGTGTTAGCAACTTCCCAAACATTTGCCAGCTTCGAGTGTATGTGCTGTACCTTGCTGCCTGGAAACACCCATCGGGATCCTATAAATCTAGTCATTGTATACAGACCTCCTTATAGTCAGAAGAACAGATGTACTGTTGCAAATTTTCTTCAGGAATTTGAGGACCTGCTATCGATTCTCTGTGTCTCCTCTCAGAAGATTCTCATAATGGGTGATTTCAACATCCATTGGGATGACCAAGGGAATGTGAATACCATGAAATTCGTTGACATTCTGAACACCTTTGATCTTCGTCAAGATGTCACAGATTTTACTCATATGAGTGGACATATCCTCGACTATGTTATATCCAGAAAATCAGAAACATTGGTGAAATCGGTGGAAATATCAACATTTATCAGCGATCATGCAGCCGTTCATTGTGTGTTAAATATGAATAAACCACCTTCAAAAACGCAGAAAAGGATAACTTTTCGGAAACTTAAAGCAATCAATCATTCTGCATTTTCCAATGAATTGCAATCACTTGAGTTATCTTCCGATGAGTCTCAGAGTCTGGATGAGCTCAGTGATAACTATGATACATCATTGACTAAAATCTTAGACAAACATGCTCCAGTAAAATCATGCTTGGTTGTTGATCGCCCTATGAATCACTGGTTTACAGATGAGATTGCTGATGCCAAAAGACAACGACGTAGACTAGAGAAGAAATGGCGGAAGAGTAAACTTGTTGTTGACAGAGAATCCTTCGTCAAACAGAGACTTGCTGTCTCTTCATTGATACAGAAAGCCAAGGACAAGAATCTGGAAGACGCAATAAAGAACAGCTCAGATCAAAGAGAAGTGTACAAAGTCGTCAATGATGCCCTTCACCGCGGCAAAAAGTCAATTCTTCCTGCTCATTCGGATGAGAGAGATCTCGCTGAGACTTTTAACAGGTTCTTCTTCCAAAAGATCGTCAACATTCGTGCTCAATTGGACTTGGCTGCTTCTCAACTAGCTCATTTGCCAACACCCGAGGACCAGCAACCTAGGGTTGACTGTCGTTTATCCAGCTTTACGCCAGCATCAGAGAATGAAGTCGCCAGGATCATCAAGAATTCGCCATCTACGTACAGCCCTCATGATCCAATTCCAACGTGGCTGCTTAAGAAACATTTTGAAGACATTGTACCACATGTTACATTAATAGTTAATCGGTCCCTTGAATCCGGTTTGTTTCCTTTATCTTTCAAGAAAGCAATCATAAAACCACTCTTGAAGAAGCCAAGCCTTGATCCGGATTCTTTCCAGAACTACCGACCGGTTTCAAACTTAAAATTCCAGTCCAAAGTTCTGGAACGAGTCGTCGCTTGTCGCCTCCAGACCTATCTGGATCATAACAGCTTAACAGAACCTCTTCAGTCTGCTTATAGAAAGTACCATAGCACTGAATCCGCCCTCACAAAGGTTCATAATGATATCCTTCTCTCCATGGATTCAAAGCACGCTGTATTCCTTGTATTGCTCGATCTGTCAGCTGCGTTTGACACCATTGACATTGATCTCCTTATCCATCGATTTGACATGCTTGGAGTGGAAGGATTAGCACTATCTTGGATAAATTCATATTTGTGTCACAGGAAGCAATCAGTCCGAGTCAATGACTCATTCTCCTCTGAACAGGAGCTCCTATACGGAGTACCCCAAGGTTCAGTCTTAGGACCGTTGTTTTTTACTATCTATAATACTCCCCTTGCAGAAATAGCTCGTCGTCATAATGTAAATGTTCATTTATATGCCGACGATATACAGCTTTACACATCATTTAAACTTTCCGAACCTGATAGTGAAGTAATGGCCAAGAGAAAACTTGAATCCTGCATAGCAGATATGAGACGATGGATGATAAACAATAAACTCAAGTTAAATGATGATAAAAGTGAATTTATAGTTGTTGCATCTCAAAGGCATCGTAGTAAGATTCAATGTAATTCAATACAAATTGGTGACGTAGACGTCCAAGCAGTGTCAAATGTTAGAAATCTAGGTGTACAATTTGATTCTACTATGTCAATGTCATCTCACATTAATGCAACGTGTCGTTCAGTGTACTATCATATTCGCAATATTAGTAGTATTCGTAAATCACTTTCAAAAGAAGTAGCTGCCTCTGTTATTCATTCTTATGTTATATCACGTTTAGATTATGGTAATTCACTGTTATATAATGCACAAGTCACACAACTTGCTAAGTTACAGAGGGCTCAGAATGCTGCAGCACGAGTTCTTACTGGTATTCCTAAGTTTTCTCACATAACTCCTATTTTAAAGGACCTGCATTGGTTACCTGTGAAAGAGAGAATAATGTACAAAATACTTATTATGACATGGAAAGCTCTCAATGGTCGTTCTCCTCAATATGTATTAGATTTGGTAAGTGTATATGTACCAAATAGAAATCTTCGCTCCCTGAATTGTAATATGTTATCAGTACCAAAAGTTCAATCGTTGGCAGGTGAAAAGTCCTTTCTGTACTCAGCACCAACATTATGGAATTCTTTGCCAGTTAATGTTAGAAATACGACATCAATTGAGTCTTTTAAAATAGGTATAAAGACAATTTTGTTTAAATTAGCATTTGATTAGGGACTATATTTCTATTTCTCTCTCCTTTCCTTTCCTTTCCTTTCCTTTTCATTTCTATTTGCGCCTGAGAATAGTTTACTAGATTCATGGCGCATTATAAGTGCTCTATATTATTATTATTATTATTATTATGCTATGACGGGCAGGAAGTGCGATTTATCAAGCACTGACTTGGTAAAAATTGACAAAAATGCGAACCTGACATGGTGTCACTCACAGCGCCCTAAAACAAAAAACTACACGACCAAAATGACTGTTCTTGGTATCGTTTTTCATTGGAAAAGACACTATCCGATGGACATAAATCATGTTGTTACTATATTTTGGGTAATACCCCGTTCCGTTTTTTGGGGGGGCCACTCTATATAAACCGAACACAAAAAGTAACTTCACCCCTATGCAATTGCCCATAATTTCATAACCGATTATTATTTTATATTGACACAGTTGTTATGTTCGATATGTGCGAAAATCAGAGATATTCATTACTTTATGGCTGAATGAGAACAGATTAAAGACAAAATGGCCCAATTCAAAAGTCACAAGGTATTGCGCGTGCCTGTACATTGTTGTGAATCCGCATATGTGGCGGAATGCATTGATCATGGTTTATGAAACAATGCTGTTTGATATTCCATTCATTTTGATTTTTTGATGGCACATGTGGTAAAATGCATTAATTGCAATTGTAAAACAGTGCATTTTTTTATTTTCCAACTCTCAATAATTTGTAATGATGATAATACTTTTGCGAATTTCGAAAAATTACTATTTTTTCTGTAATGTGTGCTCATTCAACCATGGATTAATGGTCACCTCTTATTTTTACACATTGTGTTCCTAACTACCATATGGATATATTGGCAAGACTAAATCTTGAAACGATTCTTGGTTATGAAATTATGGGCAATTGCTTAGGGGTGAAGTTACTTTTTGTGTTCGGTTTAGTTCCGTATGCGCCAATTCTATTTACGCGTACGTTTCGAGACGGACGATGCATTCGTCCTAGACAAAAGGTAGTCTTCGTATGCAGACACATGAACACATATTCTAGTATGGTCAGTGGCGTGGCGTGGCGAGGGTCAACGGATTGGGGGGGGGGGGGGGCACGACTGCGAGGGAGCGTAGCGCCCGAGGGGGGGGGGGGGGAGGGTGTGGGAGGGGGGTGTCCCCCCTCCCACGGTAGGGAGCTTTTGAACATTTACACTTGAAATAATGCAATCTGGTGCATGCCTTGGAAGGAAATTTGATAATAATTAAAGAAATCAGGACTTATATCATCTCCCTCATGATAAAATTAACAAACACAATCGAACCTACGTGCACATGCACACACACCAGACTCAAATACGCTCACGTCGTATATATCCGTGCTTATCTATACTTATTGGGGGGGGGGGGGAGGGTGTGGGAGGGGGTTTACCCCCTCCCACGTGGAGAAATTTTTGAAATTGGTGTTTAAAATATCACTGTAGAAGTATGGTTATTATTGTCTTTTTATTTGTCATTGTATTATAATTATAGTGAACCTACTCGTAACGTATTTTAAAGGAGGGGTGTAATCCCGGCTTTGATTCAGGTTTATAGCTTTAAATATGTGCCTTTATTGATATACCACACTCTTTTTTTTTCATAGATATCCTTCAGTTGGGAAAAAAGGGTAAGTTTCATGCAACTTTTTTGCTTTATTACGCATCGGCGTTCCATGCTCCTAAAAAAAGTCATTTATAGCGGAGCAGGAATGTGCGCACGTATCACCCGATTCATGACATCACATGCAGACCGCAACGCGGAGGAATGTGCATTGTTTACATGCAGAGCCTATGACTTGCTAGTAACACAAACTCGTTTTTGCTTGTAAATTGAGGTTTTACTGAAAATGCTTAAGAATTGCTAAGAAATGAATTGTAGCAGGATGCAGCTACACATCTGAGTGTATATCGTCCATGATATAAACCTGAACAAATGTTTGCAAATATTTAAACAAATGGAAATAATATCTCTGTGTCAACGTGAGTATTGCACTCAGCGTGTACGTCTATGACCGAGCTAAACTGCGATTGCCTGCAGGTGACGTCACAAAGATGACGTCATTTTTTGTTCGCCCGGGACTCAGTTTTTTTACGGGGGTTCCGAAAGTGAATTTACAAGTTGATTTTTTTTATTTTACCGGGTTTTCCCACGAGGAAAATATGTTTGTATTAGTAATCTTCATGAAAATCTACCTTAGATACAGTAAAACCCAATTTTGAGGCAGTTTTCTTGTCACCATACCTTTAAGACGGGAATAGCGAGGAAAGATTGAGCTTTGCATGAGATGGATCCACGTGATCCTGTATACTATAGAGCCATCGATATAGTCTATACTAGGGCATTGAGCTCCAATGAAACTAAGCAAGGGCGTCAACAACTTCTCAAAAGTGGAGGGGAGACATTGCGACTTCCAAATGTGGGGGGACATGATATTCCAATATGATTGCGTTTAGCGCATATGGACCGAATTTACTGAAAGATATATTATTTCAGGTTATTTTATTTTCTGTGACGGTGTGCTATAGATGAGCGTTTAATAAACTTGGTTTGAGGTGTGCGTTTGAGAAATTACACTGCCCAACACAGTTCGAAAGGTGAGTTGAAGCAAACCAAAATGAAACCTGCATATGAGAAACAGTATGCGCGCGAAGCGCGCAGCAAAAAATGAGATTTACAGTCCTTTTCAAACTAAAAAACAGCTATTTTGAAGATTAATTATGGATAAATGTGTCTTTCCCCTCTTTGGCATTATATCACTCGATTTTTTTCTTCCTCATTTTCGGATTTTTTATATTTTTATTTTTTTTTTTTTTTTTGGGGGGCGAAATGATATGCTCGCCCCCAATATTTTCATTGGGGGGGGGGGGGGGGACGACCGCACCCCTGCCACCCAGGATAGACGCCATGGGAGGGGGTGTTCCCCTCCCACTGTAGGGAGCTTTTGCAAATTTGGGGCTTTAAATTGTGCGATTTGGCGCATACCCGAGACCAAAATATATGATTCGTAGTTCAAGCTATAGAATCAAACATACACAATGTATGCATATCAAAAAGTGGGAGGAACATGACCAGGTTCCTTGAGTTAGTTTCAGTAGGCCTATGCTCAACCGAGGCAGATGTCGACTCTGGAGAAGATGACTGGTGCTCTTACAATCATGATCATCAACAATATGCCTAGATATGCATCATGAATTAATGGAACGGGTGCATTTGGAGTGGAGAAATTAGTAAAGGAAATTTGTCTTTACCTAGACATTTAGGACTACGTAGCGCAGCTATGCGCCTTTATAGCCTCCATGAAGGCGTCAAATTGTCAAAATTATCTATAAAAGCGGGAGGCACTGGATTCAAGATCCTAAAAGGGCCCTTGGTATGATGGACGATTTACCATGCGCTAGGAAGTTTGTTAGGCCTATACGCGCTCTATAATCTTATGAAGCGGTGAGCGTCGATCCTCGCGCAAGGGACTGGAAATTTGTATAAGGCGCTTTATTGGAAAGATTCTTCAAACTGATATAGGTGCGCTATTGCTAGGGAACGACCGTTATGTTCTTCTTAATTATCGTTGATAACATCATTATCATCACACATTTAATAAAACATGATTATAATGAATGATATAGACACATTTGTGTCGTCATTTTTTTTTTTTGGCCAAACGATTGGGGGGGTGGGGGGGGGGGGGGGCACGTGCCCCCCCCCCCCGTGCCCCCCCCCCCCCCCCGTAGCTACGCCACTGAGTATGGTGATCCCTTTTCCGTCATATCGTTTTTCTGGAAACATATTTTTCTGAATTGTTTGGTGGAATGGACTAGTTAAAATGTTACCTTTTTTAAGAATATAATTTGTGGGTGGCACACGGTGGCCATGTGTCACCCCCCCCCCCCCCCTCTCCCAATAGTGTGACATAAACAATTAAAAAAAACATAAAAACATAAGAAGGGGGAAAATCTATGAAAAAATAAGAAATATATATGGAGTGCCCCCCTCTCCAAATAATTTGCGTGCCCCCCCCCCCAAAAAAAAATAAATAAATAAAAAATAAAAAAATAAATAAAATATAAATAAAAAATAAGTCCGACCACGCTATGCTGTACTGCTGGATCTGTGTAAGCACACCAACATGGCTACACTCATCAAGGCGGATAACGCCGTTGCTGTTCCCAGAAACACGAATATCATGTCGACGTCGCCCGTTGTATCAAAAATCAAACCTGCAACAGGGCAGAAAATAATAAATTAGGCAACGATATTATCAGTTACTGTAAACAATAGTTATAAATAAATCAATATTTCATTTTTGGACTAGTTTGGCTTAGTTCTAAGCCAAATCCACTTTCCATAACATTTAAGTTAACGATATCAGTCTAATGATAAGCTAGAAAGTTTGCTAGAAATTCAGATTTGTAGGATCAAAAGACAATTATACAAATCAAGATATGAAGCAATCCATTTTCATATTTGTATACTGGACAAAGTCCGCCCAGGTCCGACAAAGAAACCCACTTTTCTCCAATGAGTTGAAAAGTTGATTAAGCGCCCTTTGCAATTAAGCTCTTCAAATAGTTTTCTTACCAGGAATGAAGCCGGAAGAGAGGTATGCGAGACCGAGGCAGACAAAGTAATACATCACGGCACCGTTAAAGTTGCTAAGTGACACAGTCATCTTGATCAACGCTTCTGTAATTACGGTGGCGGCGAAAAATCCGGATCCGATTAGAAACGACAGGAAGATGAGATAGATGAACGACGAGTTGAGTAGTTGGAGGAAGAAGCAGACCGCGACTAGGACTAAATCGATCAGGTACAACTGCGGACTCCATTCGGCTCGGTAGTGCATGGCGATCGACGTCAAGATGGATGCGCAGATACCGCCGATGGCTCCTGAAGCGGGTAGAAACGCGGCGTGCGCGAGATCGATGCCGTGCTCCACCGCGTACAGGACAACGAAGAGCGCCCAGCCTCCCATAACGTGAAAGAGAAGGGATAAATTCGGGAGGTACACGAAGAAAAAGAGCGGCTCCTCGGTAATGAGATTCAGGTGACATCGTGTGAGGCACGTGTTGGCCCCGTCAGTTGATTTAGAGGAGTCGTCTGTGGTGCCCAAGAGGCTCTCCGAGATATCCTCCTCTTGGTATGGGTCTCCGTCCATATCGTCAGAAGATATCTGTACTGCCTCCATTTCACATTGTATGTTTTCATGGTGACTGTGTTCTGTTGCTACGTCATGTACTTCGTTGCCACACGTTGCAATATATTGGCACGGAGTAGCCCTCAGTTGGCGTGCGTGGGTTCTCACTGCCTTTACCACATCAGAGTCGGATCCACCATCGCTTCCATGATGACACACGTCAGACACAAAGTCGCTCGTTTGCCTTTCATCGCACACAATTATGCCAGTGGCATCGCTTGGCTGTACACTCCCCTTTGTTATTTTGACAGGATCTCTCGTAAGATCTGCATCGTTTTGGGGTTCAGACATGTACGACGGACCATCTTCGTATGCATTTAGGCCACTTATGAGTGCCTCTGTATCATCATAATCATCATCACCATCATCATCATCATCTTCACCATCTTTATCATCATCATCATCTACTCGACGTCGTCGATCACCAGTCGTTGACGGTTCTCTCATCACAAGACCAACTGGGAGCATGTTGAGTGTCAGGGCCCCGATCAAGACCAAAGCTCCGGTCACTCCATACGCACTCAGAAGCCACTCGGTCAGCGGGGGCAGGATGAACGCGCCCGCTGGGATGCCAAAGAGAGTGATAGTGCTTGCAAGAGGAAAGTTGTCTCCGTAATACTCGAACAAGAGATCGAACACGCGCATGTTGAGGATCGCACCGGCAGCACCTGATTATAGAGACATACAATAATGTGCATGTAGAGTCATTTTGAATTTATAATAATGTCTTTTTAATTGAACAATATTGAATAGAGATCTGTACTCTGACATAATGTAAAGAAAAGACGGGCCAAGGTTTGTGTTCTAGCTGGTTATTGCAGTTCCCCGATGCATGTAGCATTCAGTCTATGCTAAGTATGCTGTCATTTCGGGGATTTTGTTTTATTTCATTTACATTTCATTATTTATAATTGACATGTATATGGTTTGATCAGATGCGCGGTGCCATCTTGCGAACGCTCTCTGCGCTGTGCGTAAATGAACACTGGCTCACAGTGGCGTAGCGACGGGGGTGGGGGGCACGTGCCCCCCCAATAATTTGGAAAAAACAATATAAAACATAAGGGGACATTTTTGGAGGGAAAAAAAGAAATATATAAGGTGTGCCCCCCCCCCCCAATAATTTTGCGTGCCCCCCCCCCCCCCCCCCCCCAATCAGTCCGACCATACTACGCCACTGCTGGCTCAGTGCAGTACGTATTACACCTAAATCAGCCTAATTCAAAATGGTGCTCTGTTGTGAAATATCCCCAAACACATCGCTGCGCCTATTTACCCAATGCTACGAAGAGAAAAGCTAAGACGGTGATGTTCCTGGTAAATGCCGTTCCCATCAGCGCAGCCCCCGCCACGAGTCCACTGAATGACGTCAGTAAGCGAGGCCTGGAACAGTAACGTAATAATAGGCTAGCGATAGGAGCTGGGGATAGGGAGATGAAACACATTATTGTTCTTTTAAAGTGATACCTGTAAAGTGTCAGATATTGCACAAAATGACATTTGAGACTTCAATCCTATATCAATATCATTGTAAAATACAATTGAAAGATTTGTGAAAGTTTGAAAGAAAACGAACACTGTTTACCTAGTGAAAAAAACCGAATATTGAGTTCATATTTTATCACCGAATACTGATGGTCTGCCATACATTTGTCGCAGTAATAATCATCCGTTTGAGATATTCGCACCCGTGTATGTTTACAGACGTAGTACAGAATTCATGGAATGTGTGCTCGCTCGGCTCAAAGTTCAATCTCCGGAATGTTTCCCACGCGTGCTGCATCCGGACGTGTTAAGCTAGGACAATTGTACTTTTTATCAAAAGCGTTGATCAACGCTTTTGAAATAATGATTTTCAATGATAATTATCTTCATACCAAAGGGACATTTGAACAAATCTAACCCTATTTTATTCTTCTCTTACCATAGCTAAACAACACGGCAGAATAGAAACGAGGAAGCTCCAAGTATTTTTCGTGGAGTTAGACACTTTACAGGCATCACTTTAAGGTTCTAGTTATTATGGTAATTATACTCATCAATGCCAGCTCAGCGTTTATAGATGAGGGTATATGTTCCACAAAAGGAAACCATTGGTTTCAAGAGCCTAGGTGCACCTGTAAAGTGTCAGATATTGCCCAACATGATATATTTGAGACGTCAATCATGTACCAAAATCACTGTAAGATATGTCCGAATGATGTGTGAAAGTTTCACTGGAAAAGAACACTGCTTTCCTGGTTAAGAAAGCGAAAATATGCGTTGACTCAGCTTTTACAACGAATTACTCTATGACGTCTATGAGGTTTATGACCGTTCATTAACACTCTTGAGCTGAATGGTAGATATCGTCATACTTAAGGTGCATTTGAAAAAAATCTAACCCTATTTTATTCTAGATGTTCTCTTACCATGCTAAACAACACGGTTAGAAAAGAAACGAGGAAGCTCCAAGTAATTTTCGTGGAGTTAGACACTTTACAGTCATCCCTTTAAACTACTCCAATGTTAAAAGGGCAGTTCAATGATGTTGTGAGGTATCTTATCCCAGTCCTTGAGGGTCATATATAGGTCCAATCAATAGTTCACAACAGCTTATGATTTCTGAATGTCCTCAGCTTCTTGATTCATTCTGCAGAAGGTGATGACGCACACGTTTTTTGTTTAGGCAGTTTAGGAGGGCGTGGTCTGAATTGTCAAAGGTTGTTGGTAGGACCATTGAGGGAACGAATATGAACGAAAGTAAACAAAAAAAAATACATGATACAATGAAATGGAGTGACAAATATGATACGAAATGAAGCGAGTGGTACCAGCAAGTAATGTTAAGTCAGCAAGTGTGGTTTCGTCAAGGTTAATTGCTTTTCGTGTTTTCTATTTCAATTTCAATTTCAATTAATTTCCACTTATAAAAACAGACATCAAATGCATGGTTAATTATATGACTATACAAAACAAAATTGGGGGAATCATTACAAAAAAAAGCAGATGAAGGCTTGTGGAAATGATCCCATGATTGCATTAAACAAACATACAACTTGTACTGTAATCACAATAGAAAAATACATTCAACTAAGAGCAAGATGTAAACATAAAAAGAAAGAAAAGAATATATAAACAAAACAAATCAATTAGGAAACATTTGTACAAAATGACATAATTTAACAGTAATTTAATCATATCGACAAATAATTGTTCCTCAATAGTCTTTTTTAAAAACGTTTTACCGTCCTTTAATAATGGTGGTAGGTTATTCCAGATGATAGTATACCATGATAAAATATTGAAGATTGTGTTACTAAACTGACTGAAGTGCGATTAAATGGAAGATGAATATTTAGGGCATTTCTTGTATTTTGTTTGTGAACTTGATTATTCTAAATAAAGAAGTTTTTCAATGCGACTGGGAGTAAATTATTAAACAATTTAAACATAATTTTTGCAGTCTCGAAGAATATGGTTTCATTGATTCGTAAAATTGACATTTGTATAAACAATGCCAATATACTTTGCTTTAATTAATATGTACAAAATGAACGAAATTTGATTTGATCAAAATGGACATAATATTGCAAGTGATACGCATGTATCTTTAATCGTATAGGCTACAGACCCGGCCGCGAATTTGCGTTTCCCAAACCATTCGGCATATCCTAACGAATTATTCATACACAGTGATGAAGGCCACAGATTTCAGTCTTGAATGAAAACTGTGCATGATACAGTCACTAAATGAACTGCTACTCACCATTATTATGGCAAAAGAAAAGAAGAGTCATAGAGAGGTTTCGAACCCATGACCCCAATATCTGAAGCCCACAGCGTGACCAATATGCTACGTAAACTGCTGATGGTAAGAAAGGTCTCATTTTAATCATATCCCTCAAAACCTACCCAAACCCTAATCCTAGTTATGAATATTCATGAGTAACCATTGACGTACATGACTGCTTATGAATAATTCATTAGGATAATACTAAATGGTTTGGGAATCACAAATTCGTGCCCGGGCATAGTCAATAATCTAGACCCTCGAAAGCGCCGCCTAACATCATTGATCGCTGCCAGTCGAGAATCGCTGCCAGTCGAAAATTGGACTTGGTTTCAATCGCAGCGGCTGAGTTAAGTTGTTCACGCGCGTGCATATAATCGGCCTGCACCCAACACTGCTGAAATCTCTCTCGTATGGAAGCGCCGTTTTGCCGATAGGCTAGGCGCGGAGGTCATGTGTAGCAAACACCCCCTCCCCTCTGTCCCCTCTCGGTCACTCATAATTAGTGGGGGCTCTTAAGTCAATATATGGGACGAAGTGTGCACTTCCGGAAGAAAGCGTGAATTTTGACACACAGATAGTTTAGACCTTCCTCTTCAAGAAATTTGATGGAAGCAATTTTGCACGGCCCATTCTTGGCCGCCATCTTGAATTTCAAAATGGCCGCCATCTGGCACCTGTTTTCATCAATATCTCAGCAACTAAAACAGCTAGAGAGTTATTTTCAGTGGCTATACCCACATAATGGGGGCCAACGAATCACCTGAATCGAATATCAAGACTTCAAATGGCAGCCATCTTGAATTTCAAAATGGCCGCCATCTGGCACCGGTTTCCATCAATATCTCAGCAACTAAAACAGCTAGAGAGTTATTTTCAGTGGCTATACCCACATAATGGGGGCCAACGAATCACCTGAATAGAAAATCAAGACTTCAAATGGCAGCCATCTTGAATTTCAAAATGGCCGCCATCTGGCACCGGTTTTCATCAATATCTCAGCAACTAAAACAGCTAGAGAGTTATTTTCAGTGGCTATACCCACATAATGGGGGCCAACGAATCACCTGAATAGAAAATCAAGACTTCAAATGGCAGCCATCTTGAATTTCAAGATGGCCGCCATGGGAAGCCTATGTGTAACTCCATCTCAGAAACTAAAGCAATTACGGAGTTCATTTCAACTGATATGCCTATCTGTTTGTGGTCAACTTGTAACCAATAGTTGGAAGCAATTATGCACTTACCATATATCTCATTTATCTCAGAAACTAAAACAGCTAAAGCATTATTTTAGTGGCTATACCCACTTATTTGGGTCCAACGAATCGCCTGAATCCACCTCAAAGGTGTCAAATGGCAGCCATCTTGAATTTCAAGATGGCCACCATGGGGATTAGCATATTTAACTCTTTATATCAGAAACTAAAAATGGTACAAAGTTCTTTCTAGTTGCTATGCCTTTTTGCTGGGGCCAACGACTTGTCTGTCTTTGAAAGAAACATGAGGTTGAAAGCAAATAAGCAAGACCCATTTTGGCCGCCATCGTGAATTTCATTATGGCTGACATCTGGAACCTATTTTGCATGTATTTCAGAAACTAAAATGTCTGGAGAGTTCTTTTTAGTAGCTTTAAACACATTTTGGGGGTCAACAGATCACCTGGATTGACTTAAAAGACTTGAAATGGTTGGGCATCTTGAAGTTTGAAATGGCCGCTATGATAAGTCTATACAGATTTGATTAAAATCTGCAAGACCAACAAAGTAACAGAGTACATTACTGTGGGTATGCAGTCTGGTGTTCGCAGTAAATAGAATGGAGTACATTTGAAAGACCTAAGTCAGATGCACCCACAGTGGCAATAATGAAGCAGCAATAATATTCCCTCACTCCCATCCTATGAAATTTGTGAATAAAACACTTGCAAAAATAGACATTGACAATGCACCGAAACCACAAATTTGGTGGTATTGTTACATGGATGACACTCATCCCAAACTCAAGAAACAATTTGTGCAGGAGGAGACTTTTAGTTCCCTAACGAAGGGAAGGATAAGTCGTTAGTGTTCCTTGACACTTTCATAAGTCATGAAAGTGATCAAACTTGATTGTAGCCTGAACGTTAAGATTTATCGGAAAGCAACTCACACTGTCCAATGTCTCATTTCACCTCTAATTACCTATTTTAACAAACATTTTAGGAGTGACTGTTACTTTGTTCCATTATTGTAATTACCAATCCCTTGGCTGTCCAGATGATATTACTAGTTATATTACTAGTCTCTCTTATGTGTGTTGCAACTATATTTGGGCTTAAAAAGCTACAGAAGGATCACCCCACTGAGAGGAACACAGAATGCTCAAAATGACACTCATCCGACCTGATATTAGAAGTATCAGATGCAATCAACTAAATTTCAATTTAATCGGGCATTAGGGTGTATCTAAAGCCAACAAGAACAAAACACCGAATCTTAATACCGCCTAAAGACAACCATCACAAATAATTGTGGGGCGTATTATATACATTGTAAGTCCATGCAAAGGGTGGACTACTAGCCATTTGGTCCTATGCAGTCCTATGCAGTGAATCATAAGTGAAAGAAACGTAGCGATCTCCCAAGACCAGATATTTGGAACACCGACGCCCAATTCGTTCCCATGGAGTGTCTCAAAACAGGCCACATTGAGTGATAGAGTCTCCCGACCATCAGGTCGGACTGGCAAAAGGTCTACATTTCGGAAATGTGGCACAATACAAAAAGGGTGAAGGAAGATATCTGCATGTATACATCCTGGCATTTCAACCCACACTGAACAGAGACAGTGCGCAAAACAAACTACCTGATGACGTCTACGATCAGAAAATTAATAATTTTGTAAGAAAGGTCAACAGTCAGGTCATGCACAGCTGACGGAGGCTGTTGATGAGAACTGAATATTAGGAAGTGAACATTTGTATGGTCAACAAAATATTCAAACTTTTTCCATTTGTTAGTTTTCATTAGTGGGGACTGAAACATTTGCAAATAATGCTTGAATTAATGTTACTGCTTTTCAAAAGGTAGGTTAGTGCACTCATTGATTCTCTTTTGAACTAACTCCTACCCGATAACTTTGTTTAATCAATCGAATTGTCAAGTAGGCTTCTATTTTGTTCAGATTATCTTTATATATCGGCAACATTGCTCAATTACTTCCGCCCTAAGATGGGCATACCCATCGAAATGCACTGACTGATTTTATTCTGAGATACATAATTGAATAGGCTACCCGTGGAAGCCATCTTGAAATTCATGATAGCTACTATTTGAAGCTTATAAAGACGATCCAGGTGATTCGTTGACCCAGAAAATGTGAGTGTACCCGGCTGAAATAAACTCTCCAGCTGTTTTAGTTTTTAAAATATTGGAGAAAATAGGGTTACAGATGGCAGCCATTTTGAAAGTCAAAATGGCGGTTAAAATGGGAAGTGCATAACTGCTTCCATCTATTGGTAAATTTTTTCAAGTTGACCACAAACAGATAGGCATATCAGTTGAAATGAACTCCGTAATTGCTTTAGTTTCTGAGATGGAGTTAAATGTAGGCTTCCCATGGTGGCCGTCTTGAAATTCAAGATGGCTGCCATTTGAAGTCTTGATATGTGATTCAGGTGATTCGTTGGCCCCCATTATGTGGGTAAAGCCACTGAAAATATCTCTCTAGCTGTTTTAGTTGCTGACATATTGATGAAAACAGGTGCCAGATGGCGGCCATTTTGAAATTCAAGATGGCTGCCATTTGAAGTCTTGATTTTCTATTCAGGTGATTCGTTGGCCCCCATTATGTGGGTATAGCCACTGGAAATAACTCTCTAGCTGTTTTAGTTGCTGAGATATTGATGAAAACAGGTGCCAGATGGCGGCCATTTTGAAATTCAAGATGGCTGCCATTTGAAGTCTTGATATTCGATTCAGGTGATTCGTTGGCCCCCATTATGTGGGTATAGCCACTGAAAATAACTCTCTAGCTGTTTTAGTTGCTGAGATATTGATGAAAACAGGTGCCAGATGGCGGCCATTTTGGAATTCAAGATGGCGGCCAAGAATGGGCCGTGCAAAATTGCTTCCATCAAATTTCTTGAAGAGGAAGGTCTAAACTATCTGTGTGCCAAAATTCACACTTTCTTCCGGAAGTGCACACCCCATGACCTAAGAGCCCCCACTAAATAGATTAGCCACCGTAAGCCCGCATGAATCGTCAAGTGGTGCTACCTTTCTGACCTTGCTCGATTAGTTATCATAATCATGCCGACGTGGCAATCGCTAACTTGGTCTTGCCTTGTTCGCCCTGTTCATCATATTTAACCAAACAGGGTTGATTGCCACTTTGTGGGCTTTCGATTAGTTGTATTCGTCTGTTCGAGCTTATTATATACATCCACATTGGTGTATCATTTTGTTAAGCCCATCCTCTTAGATTTATTAATCGAGCACTAGTAGCCTAACGGTAGCATTACTATATCCACGGATATTTACCACCACCTAACTACATTTCATAACAAATTGATTTGAAATCAAAATCTTCCTTGTAAAATGAAGTCAAACGCACCACTTTTTGCCATACGAGGCAGTAAAAGGCGGACCGCATTTATCCTAGCCTGTACCATCGTGGTCAGCGTGATGGTAATCGAGACAAATGGGGCGAACATACTCTTCACTGTCCTAGATCCTTTCGCCGGCAACAGCCACGTCAGGACTTTCAACGTCCTTGGAAAAGCCCTTATCCAACATGGACACCGAGTGACCATCCTGACCTGCGCATCTGTCGGCACGAATGGGTTCAGGAACGATAGCTTCTCCATGGATTTTCAATACTTCCCGCATGCCTTTGATTTCCCTGGTTTCAAGAACAACATGACAAATATTTTCTTCAACTCTAGTCCACTCGAATGGCTTGCAGCGCACCAAGTGTTTTTCTCCGCACATATAGACGCTTGCGGAGGTCTGTTCGATAGGAACGTCGCGCTCCTGGACGAGCTGAAGGTATCACGCTACGACATCCTTATCGCAGACGCCTACTTCGGCTGCGACTTCCTCCTCGGCGCCCATCTTGATATCCCAGTCATTGCGCTGACGGCTGGGCCGCAATATCCGTTCTTCCACGAACGTCTCTACGGAATACCGACACCACCGTCGTATGTTCCCTTTGGCTTCATCGCTCTCACGGACAGGATGTCATTCCCCGAGCGCGTTCTCAACTTCATCGACCATCACGTCATCATGAGGACGGTCACATGGGTGATCCGCAGTGGTCTGAACGCCGTCAAGGATCGACATGGTATTGCGCCTGACAAGGATGTCACGCAGCTCTTAGCCGAGGCGAAGCTTTGGCTGAGTGCTACAAGTTGGGCCATCGACTTCCCGAGACCCATCACACCGAACTGGGTGTCTATAGCCGGTATCACTGACTCGCCTACTAAGCCCCTCTCAAAGGTAGTTGTATACTTTGTTTAAAGGTTGATTTTAATCGATTGCAAAATGACAGATATTGAAACAAAAAACGTACATATACAGCCTTGGAAATAATTATTAGACCAAGCACTTTTTGCTCAATTTTTTAGATTGTTTACACTATTTGGCACTTTAATTACATTTTAAAGAAACTAAAGTTCATGAAATATCTAAGGGGGTATAGTCAATGGGATTAGGAATGCTTACAACAGATTTTATGTCTTGAACTTGAAGGAACCATGAATTTCATTGATAATTGCTTGGATTTTTACCATACAAAGGTATGGGTTTAATACACACGTTTTCAATGCACAATGGAACTTGTTTTTCTGTAAGTAGTGCTTATATCATAGAAATGTCTTTCCATTCTTTGTGGGGCTTGTTTATGAGTAAAATTATTATTGATTAGAGTTGCCAAGTGACAGTCAATTTTTCTTATCAAAGAAGTAAGACAAGGTGAAGATGACCTCTATCCTGGTGTACTGATTAAGCACAGGCAACAGATTTTAATGCCACTTGGCACCTCTCACCAAGAATCAAAGTGCTTAAACAAGTCACACTATGAACTGGAGGGACCTGTCTATAATATAATAACACCTTACAGGAAAAAAAAATCAACAAATTTTGCAATTTTTATTAAAAAATGTATATAAAACCCATGCCTTTAATGTACATGTAATGAATGGACAAAATCCCTACAATTTGTATAAAATTCATGTTTTTAATCAAATTGAAGGCAGAAAATATACACACCATTGACTATACCCTTTTTGGTATGTCATTAACAAATTTTTCTTTAAAATATTATAAAATGGACAAAATAGCGTAAAACTTCAACAAAATTGATCGAAAAGTGCTTGGTCAAATAATTATTTCCAAGGCTGTACATGTATATGTTACACTTCTATATAGTCTCAGAGCCATGGTAACTACTCTTGTGAAACGAATTCGATATTTGTGTAAATGATTTCACAATGCCCATTATAACACGGCTCTGGTAAATTCAGTAACGTGATTGGTTAAATCCTGTCACGTGACTATTCATTAAATTTCAACAAACATGCACGACCGTGCAAAACAGGGTGCAACCCCATGCATTACTCGTTTTCGTTGCGCAACTTTTTGCACGGCTATGACGTCACAATGCTTGTTTACATAGTTCTATCGGAGACAAACTTGCGAAAGTGATAAAAAAAAAGATGGAAAAAGCTTCGTTTTGTAAATTATCGGTATTGTAGTAAATCAATCTTAGCAGTTTCGTAAATTTTATGGTATGTGGTTTGATATTGGTAAGTTTTGGAATGGAAATGCATAAAATGCTTTGATAATTCTCATTTTACGGGAATTTTTTTCGGCAATTTCTGGTGGACTGCGTTTGATCTGCTGAGCTTCACATTCAGTGAAGCGAGTGCAGGTAGTCGGATGGTGAATTTTGTAAATTCATATTCACACTCTAGAGGGTAGATAGACTGGGTTTGTGGCATGGCAAGTCTGTTTTTAAAAATCCAGCAAAATAAACGATTCCGTGGTTGAGCTCGTGTTATAAAACAAATAATACACGGTCTCAATTATCGTGCATCATGTAAATGCATCGCGCTCTCGGCTCTGTTAGCTGTGCGTTGCGCACTCGGCTACGCCTCGTGCGCAACGCACAGCTAACAGAGCCTCGCGTGCGATGCATTTACACAATGCACTCTAGACAGTGTATTATTTGTATATTAGCTATTTGGAAGGAAAGCTCCCAGAAAGTGTAGATGATGCACACAATATATTTGTTTTATGGTATCCTAAGACTGATAACTGGGTTGAGTATAATTATAAATCGCTTATGGGCAATTCCACGACATAAGGGACATGGATGCCAAAAATAAAAAATCATATTTGGTTTAAACAACTCATATTTTTGAATAATACATGAGTTGAAGTTTTAGGAACCATAATTTTTTTTTCAAAGACGGCCATTTTTTCTCTTCAAAATGGTCATCAAAGTATAAAAGTAGAGATTAAAGGTGATGAGAAAGATAAATTCACATACAATTTGCTATCAGTAAATATACTAAACCATTGCTTCAATTGATAAACTTTCACATGAAAAGAGTTACCAGAATAACACTTTACCAAATGGCATAAACAAAATTTGCTGGTTTGATTATTGAATTTGACAAACATCTTGATTAGCTCAGTTTACCATAATGGATGTAACGTCAGTTACCAAAAACAAGGATTTGTTCAATTTATTCCTGAAAGAAGGTGATATATGGGATGCTACTTGAGATTTGTAATCTTTGACCAACTCTCTTTCTATCAATACAACAAAAATTGGGATGCCCACATACCGTTGGTAAAAATTGGCTCTTCAAAGTGTGTAACGTCAGTTACCATGTAACGTCAGTTACCATGATTTAACATCAATTACCATGATGTAACATCCAATTACCATAATGTAACATGATTTACCAAGGGAACAATGATAATTGAAAGATTCATAAACCTTCAGGAGGCACTTGCTAAATTGTTTAAGCCAGTTATTATCATGTAAATCAGTATAAAGTTCTTTCAAAAGACTAAACATTGTGATGTAGGGGATGTAACGTCAGTTACCAAAATCATGGATTATAAAAATCTTATTTTAAGTTAAATTTCCCTTTGTTTCCCTGTAAGTTTTATCTCCCAGTATGGGCAAATAGGATGGAAAGCCCTTAATTTATCGGCCCTTAGATCCCCACACCCCATATCCATTCCAAATCATTGATAAATCACTGTTTTGAATCTTAATAGTTAATATATTTAATATTAAACTGTGACTGGTATGGTATGATTCATGAGGAATCAACAAATTTGTTCTACAACCTAAACCTAATTTACATTTGTAACGTCAGTTACCACCCATAGGTAAAGCACATGTAAAACGTCAATTAGCCCCATAGGTCCAGATTTCCCATTGTTTGATCTTTTGCTAGGTTGATATCAGTATTTAACATTTCACTAGTATGATATCATTCTTGATGCAGTGTAAAAACAGTGATAAAATCAGTTTCATGTAAACCCCATAGACAAAGCATTGTAACGTCAGTTACCGTAACGTCAGTTACCAGCATGCTCACAATAAACTTTCCACAAAATTTTAAAAAACTGGACAAAGTTCTCCTTTTATTTGTATATATGTTCTTGATGGACCAAGGAAATAATCCATACCCCAAAAATCATTCTAACAAGTTAAGGACATGAAATATTTCAAACTGATTCCAACACATGATTTTTCATGTGTTAAGCCTATGGGAAGTGTAACCGTAACGTCAGTTACGTAACGTCAGTTACCGACATACCTTCAGTAAAGTTATCAGAGCATAAAGGGAAATGGTGCTAATTATTCTATATTTTGTACATCTGTTCCTGGGTACCCAGGGATGATGTCACATCAAACTCATCATTCTAGCAGGTCTGGGACATGAGATATTACACTTTGATTCAAGACCATGATTTTGCATGTCTTTTTTGCGTAACGTCAGTTACCGACACATTTTTGCTCGCTGTTCGATAAAAAATGCAGTTTTGGTGAAAAAATTCATACTTATTTCTTCACTCTTATCAACTTTATACCTGTATCAAATCATAAGCCCCAGGTATCTTTATTTACATAGCTACAATGAAAACAAAGTTGTAAACATCCTACATTGTAACGTCAGTTACCGTGGAATTGCCCTTATGCTACAGTCACATTTGCTCTACGGCGAGCGTACGGCGGCCGTACGCCCCCGAAATTGAGAGAAACGTGCGGCGGCCGCAGAAAATCTGCGGTGGCCGCAGGGTCCCGGTACGGCGTAACCGTATATTTTACAGGCCGTAGGGGTCGCCGTAGAATTATAACTAAAAGTTATAACTCTTTTTCATTTCTACGGTCGCCGAAGCAATTATACACGCCGTAGCCATGGATACCACTCCTATACTCTATAGGGGTGTAGCTGTAGCGTCAGTCTGGCCGCACGGTTGCCGTATGGCCCCCCTGCGGCCGCCTTGCGGGCGCCTTGTGGTCGCCTTGCGGGCGCCTTGCGGTCACCTTGCGGGCGCCTTGCGTCTGCCTTGATATTTGTTCAAATAACCTACGGCAACCGCAGGGACGTCCTAAGGCGACCGTGCGTCATCACTTTAAAGGCCGTACGGCAGCCGCAGATTTTCTGTCTCCACAAATTAAAGATACGCCGTGCGGCGGCCGTGGCAAATGTGACTGCTAATGCATGTGACCGTAGAAATTCTAGGGCGGCCCTATTTTTGTAATTGGCCGTAGAAATTTTTAGACCGTACGGCCGCCGTGTCAAATGTGACTGAGCCATTAGAGATGATGTTGTTTCATTTAAGGCGCTATGTAAATCGAACCCCTCATTATCATGATTATAAATGGCATGGGTTAATGTCAGCTCTATTTATTTAATAAATGTCTAGGAGAACTTTGTTGTGTCTAGGAGTGGTTGTGAATGTGTGTGTTCTAAATAGCACATGACCAGTTTCATTTTGTTTACGAGGAAACAAGGTCGAAACATTGATTTTTTAAAAGATCAATTAGACAAAAATAATGTAAGTACAATTGGGACTAGCGATTCACGACAAATTATGGTACTATTACATCGGTGTCAAACCGACAGACTTGCTCACTTAATTTAAAGGGATAGTTGAGATTTGGTAAAGAGGGCGCTACAATGTTTGTTGTGAGATAATGAAAAACTGAGTGTCAAATTCGAAAGAGCATACAAAAATAGTGACAGAATAAACTTTATTTGATCAAAATCGGTTCAGAAATAGCTGAAATATCCATAAACATAACCATTTGTAATAATTGTGGGGACCCACAATTATACCATAATTTTGAACCAGCCGTTACATTTTTTGTTTTTATGCTTCCTCTTTTCAAAAATTTACAAAAGAGATTTTTAAATAGTTGTTTAAAGGGAATTAAGACTAGTATATTAGACGCGCGGATCCATCTTGCGCACTTTTACGCACGGTACGTAATCCCCATTGGCTCAGTTATAAGTAGCGATCGCAAACTGTCCCACTTCCGAATACCCGAGTCAAAAATGCCTCAAAAATAGTCGTGTTCGGAATGTTTGTACTAGTCGAATGGAGATCCATCAGAGATGTTTACGAGCGAAAATATTACGTAACACGCTTAACCAATAAAAAGGCCCGTGTTCACATATTTCGAAGCACCGCTCTTCGATCGATCCAACACATATCGTGAGTTTACCCCGAGAGATTACAGTGGAGTCGAGTTGGAATTTGCTGACTACCCATTATGACCCACGCATATATGCCTTTAATATCTCTCCATCTAAACACCTTTTCAGCGAAACATCACATGCACAGTACTTATTTTACCTCTTGAGTTTTAAAGGCTCTTTTTGAATTGTAACATGCTTTTTACTTAGTCATTTGTAATGTTGTATTCTATTCCTTTCGAGCATGGTGGTGTTATTACTATTAGTTTGTAATGTAACCGTGCATGTTTTGGTCACTAAAATTAGGTTTGACCAAAACTGTACTCTCTTTACCAAAACTCAACTCTCCCTTTAACTGTTCTCAATCCGGTATAAAAACTCGGTGGAATACAAGTATTATGGACTAATTTCCCCTGCTGAGATGTTAAAGGGATCTAGTAACTTTGTTGACATGTGCAAATAGGGATGAATGGTTGACACCATGTATATATATTGTTGTTATCTGATATTTCAACTGGGTATTGTGTGAACATTTCAAGTTAAATGGACGTTAGATGGCCGAGTAATGAGTAGAAATGCAAAGTGGTATTCAATAACTCATTGCACTGACTTTGTACACGGTTACGACTATCCAGTGAATATTTTAACATCTGAACACTTCAATCGTAAATATCTTTTTAACGAAAGAGAAATTCGAAAAACCCGAACATGTCTCATGCTTCTATTGTCAATACGATTACAACAAGGTATGAGGGAACTGCTAGAATTCCAATTGGATTTTGAGGATTTGGATGATGTTAGTAGATCCTTTTAAAGGGGGTCCCTGAACAAAACATATGTCTTGCAGATCAACGCCAGTAGAAGGGATTATGCTAGTTACTCGTTGGGTTATGAAATATTATTATCATTATGTTTCCTTCTCAACACCCTATACAGGAAATTGAAGAGTTTATTGCAGGATCAGGCGAGAACGGATTCATAGTTTTCTCACTGGTAAGTCAAGGTCAACAAATGTCAATGTCCTTCCGGTGTCATTGGATGGCGCCATTACAATAGGGTGTTTCGCAAAACATGCTGTATTTGATTTATTTTTATTCTATTTTATGTACATGTTCACTCTTCTGGGATATCACCTTTCAGTTGTGCTTGATAGTAATTAATACGCTGTATAGTATAGCTGAACCTTTCTTTCTTCTATTTCATTTTTTTTAACAGCGCATAGAGACATATGTGATATGCGCGTTATAAATACCTTATTATTATTATTATTGTTATTATTATTTAAGTTGAACTTAGATTACGAGGTGAACTTAAGATTATGGAAGGACATTTTTTAGTTCTGAAATATAAATTTAACATGACAACGGTCATGATAAATATTTATCCTGTTAACCAAATTATCAAATCCTATATTTCAAAGATAACGTATTTCCATTGCACAATGGCATTACACAATTCTAAGTCCAACGTAGAATGCATAGTACAACTAACGCTGGCCCGATGGCCCGGAGTCAGTAATAATTGATGTCGGGCCAGCTGATGTTTGTTTAAATAAGTAATTTTGGTGGCCGGGTCTGTAGCCATACGGTTAAAGATACTGCGTTTCACTTCAATATTATGTCCATTTTAATAAAAATCTTATTTCGCTCATTTTGTACATTTTGTTTATACAAAATGCAAATTTTACGAAGCAATAAAATCATTTTCATAGAGACCGCAATATTAATGTATACATTGTTTAATAATTTACTCCCAGTCGCATTGAAAAACTTCTTTATTTGGAATAATCAAGTTCACACACATAATACAAGAAATGCCCCAAATATTCATCTTTCATTTAATCGCACTTCAATCATCAATAGTCCGGTTAGCAGGGGTGTCGATCCTGGGGGGGCAGGGGGGCGGTCGCCCCCCCCCCCCCCCCCAATGAAAATATTGGGGGGCGAACATATCATTTCGCCCCCCAATAATTCCGAAAATGAGGAAGAAAAAAATCGAGTGATATAATGCCAAAGAGGGGAAAGACACATTTATCAATAATTAATCTTCAAAATAGCCGTTTTTTAGTTTGAAAAGGACTGTAAATCTCTTTTTTGCCGCGCGCTTCGCGCGCATACAGTTTCTCATATTGCAAGTTTCATTTGGGTTGCGGGAACTCACCTTTTGTAATGTGTTGGGCAGCGTAATTTCTCAAACGAAGTTTATTAAACCCTCATCTATAGATAGAACACCGTCACAGAAAATAAAATAATCTCGGTACATATGCGCTGAACGCAAATCAAATTGGAATATCATGTCCCCCCACATTTGAAAAAGGAGCAGATTGTCCCCCTCCCTTTGTCATTATGTATGTTTGGTTCCATACCTATACAGGGTGTCTCAGAAAGAATGCAACACCTACGATCCTTCATTTCATCAACATCATCGACCAAATGTCATTGTTTTTTGTTTGATTGGGTAGAACATTCTGTTTCCAACAAGATGATACCATAAGCATTGATTTTGGGTAAGGCGTTTGGATCCTAGGGCCATTTTTCTGAGGCAATGTCGTTTCCTAAATTTGCTACTTTTTCGTCTCCGGCGATCCTCTGAACACTGAGACATTCTCACCCCACGGCATCCCATAGACAGAAGAACCGCATGACTGCTCTCCCTTTGATAAGGAAGACAATGTGAGCCATACCGTATGGGGTACTTGATTATGCAACATTGTCTTCTTTATCAAAGGGAGAGCAGTCATGCGTTTCTTTTTCTATGGGAGGCCTTGGGGCGAGAATGTCCCAGTGTTCAGAGGATCGCAGGAGACGAAAAAGTAGCAAATTTAGGAAACGACATTGCCTCAGAAAAATGGCCCTAGGATCCAAACGCCTTACCCAAAATCAATGCTTATGGTATCATTTTGTTGGAAAAAGAATGTTCTACCCAATCAAACAAAAAACAATGACATTTGGTAGATGATGTTGATAAAATTAACGATCCTAGGTGTTGCATTCTTTCTGAGACACCCTGTATACTTCGTATTACGTGAAATTTCTGTCTCAGGTGTGCACCAAATCGCACAATTTCACGCCCACAAATACAAAAGCTCCCTACTGTGGGAGGGGGACACCCCCTCCCACATCCTCCTCCGCTCGGTCGCTTCGCTTCCTCGCAATGTCTTTTGAGAAATTGTTGACGCCCTTGCTTAGTTTCATGGGAGCCCAATGCCCTAGACTATATCGATGGCTCTATAGTATACATGATCACGTGGATCCATCTCATGCAAGGCTCAGTCTTTTCCTCGCTATGCCCTTTAAAAATACGTTATGAGTAGGTTCACTTTTTTATACAATTTTAACACCCATGCTAGGAGCAAATGTCTGAAATCTAAAAGCTTCCAGGGGGCTCAGCCCCCTGGACCCCCATTATTGTCCCCAAATGTGGGTGCCCCCCAAAGTCAGGTCTTCGAGCCATCAAGACACTTTCAATGAGCGCATAATAAAAACTTCCGGGCATGCCAATGTGGAGCTTTTAGCTCTCTCAGTGGTCAAGTACTCTGGAAATTTTTTTCAAATTTCGCCCCCCCAATCTCAAAAACGGATCGACACCCCTGCCGGTTAGTAACACAATCTTAAATATTTCATCATGGTACTATCACCTGGAATAACCTACCACCATTATTAAAGGGATAGTTGAGTTTTGGTAGAGAGGGCGCTACACATAATTTTTTTTGGTGAGATAATGAAAAACTGAGTGTAAAATTTGAAAGAGCATAATATTTTAGTGACAGAATAAACTTTATTTGATCAAAATCGGTTCAGAGACGGCTGCAATATCCATAAACGTAACCATTTGTAATAAATGTGGGGCCCCACAAATATTAGCTAATTTTGAACCAAGCGTTACAAATTTAAAAAAAATGCTTCCTCTTTTCCAAAATTTTCAAAAAAGTTTTTTAATAGTTGGTGATTATCTATTTTTACGAACCTTCACATGCACAATATTTTATTTAAAATGGTTTAAACCAATGTGTTTTTAGAGAGCGCCATCTTGAGTTTGAACGCCTCTGTTTGAATGATAAAAGGCTTTTTACTCAGTCGTTGATTTTGAATTCCTTTCAAGCATGGTAGAGTTAATAACTATTAGTTTGTAATTTGATTTGATTTGATTTGAATTTATTTCCATATTTTCGAATAAATTTTGAACAAGGTGCAGGTGTGGGTTACTACAATTCAGTTTGACTAAAAATGTACTCTCTTTACCAGAACTCAACTATCCCTTTAAAGGACTGTAAAACGTACAAAAAGTCAATTCAAAAGACTATTGAAGGACAGTTATTTGTCGAATTATGTCATTTTGTACACATTTTTCCTAATTGATTTGTTTCGTTTATATTGTTTTTTTCTTTCGTTTTATGTATACATCTTGCTCTTAGTTGAATGTATTTTTCTATTGTGATTACAGTACAAGTTGTATGTTTGTTTAATGCAATCAAGGTATCATTTTCACAAGTCTTCATTTGCTATGTTATGATTCCCCCTCTTTTGTTTTGCATAGTCATATCATTAACCATGCATTTGATGTCTGTTGTATAAGTGGAAATAAATTGCAATTGAAAAGGAAATAGAACAATTGAAAAGCAATTGACCTTGATAAAATCACACTTGCCGACTTGATATTACTTGTGTACCACTGTTACTAAATTCGTACATGAGTAGTTACAATATAGTACGAGCACTGAAGTGGCTACCCTGGGAAAATTAAGCGTTATTATTGTACATTTAAATACTTTTATAATATAATTAAAAATAAGAACACTTCAATCGAGAATATTTGTTTTTAACGAAAAGGGAAGTCTGAAAACAGAAATCTGTTCCATGATTATAATGGTTATACGAAGGCAAAAACGTATGAGAGGATCATTAAAATTCAAACTAAGTTTTGTTGATTTAGACAATGTTACTAGATAACTTTGAAGGGATATTGAACAAATGGTGTTTTGTTTCAATGAACCCCCTAAGCCAGAACTTAAATTTCCATTTTTTAAATTCAATTATGCGACAACCAAACTGTGGTTTTTGAGAAATCAAACGTCTGATTGGAGTTCCCTTTATTTTACAATTTTGAAATTACAGAGTTTGCGTTTTTCTAACATCCCTGACCCGGATGTAGCCGAGGCCTTTGCAAGGGCTTTCAGTGAACTGCCGCAGAGGGTGCTCTGGCGATATATCGGGCAACCCCCGCGTTACCTTGGCAACAATACCAAACTGGCTGGCTTCCTCCCGCAAAATGATCTCTTAGGTAAGCTGTGTCCCTTATTATTCCCGTATTAGTCTCACAATTACTACCTTCTGCTACATTGGTCACAACCAGTCAATTATATAATTTTACTCTGTTTTCTTTAAGGGTTAGGGCTTTGCAACATGAATAAACATTATTACTAAAATGTAAAAAACAAAAAACAAAAACATATTAAAGGGGTAGTACAGTATTGGAAAGGCTAAACTTTAGTAACCAAACCTGGACAGTAATATTATAAACTAATAGTTATAACTCCACCATGCTCGAAATGTATACAAAATTATCATTCAAGAAGAGCCATTAAAACACAAGATGGTGCTCTCTAAAAAGGCATTGGTTTTAACCATTTTTCATACGAAATTATGATGTGATGTTTTATTGAAATCATGATTAAATAGAGAGATCACCATCAACTATTTAAAAAATGCTTTTGACAATTTTTGAAAAAGTGTACCTTTGCATATTATTAATTTTTTGAAAAATTCATCTTATTATTTGGGCCCCAAATAATTATAAGATCAGATATATCTATTGATATTTCAGCCGTTTCCGGACCAATTTCGACCAAATAAAGTTTATTCTGCCATTAAAATTGCATGTTCTCTCAAACTCGACACTCAGTTTTCATTACTCACAAGAAAATTGTAATGTGCAGCGCCCTCTCTACCAAAACTAAACTACCCCTTTAAGGTCATGAAACAGTTTTCAAATATTTGACGTGTACACAATTTAAACAGATAAACATAGGCTAAGTCAACATGGCTTTGCATTTGTTTATAAGGGACCCTTTAACATCGAATTCGGCTGCTGTATGAGATAGAATATAGATATATTGTTATTCCAAAACCTACATTCAGCCGACACCAAATCGACATCTTCCAGGACGGTCCCGAATTTGTAGGTTTTGGATTTGTC
>JBAMJV010004361.1:190000-260000 GCA_037951105.1 Echinarachnius parma
GGTTTGTTATTCCGAAGGTTCGTTGATCCGAAAATAAAATCGGGTTCGTTATTCCGAAGGTTCGTTATTCCGAAGGTTCGTTATTCCGAAGGTTCGTTATTCCGAAGGTTCGTTATTCCGAAGGTTCGTTATTCCGAAGGTTCGTTGATCCGAAAATAAAATCGGGTTCGTTATTCCGAAGGTTCGTTATTCCGAAGGTTCGTTGATCCGAAAATAAAATCGGGTTCGTTATTCCGAAGGTTCGTTATTCCGAAGGTTCGTTATTCCGAAGGTTCGTTGATCCGAAAATAAAATCGGGTTCGTTATTCCGAGGGTTCGTTAGTCCTAAAATGAAATAGGGTTCGTTAATCCGAAAATTAAATGAATACGACGTAGAAAATAATTGAGTTGATTTGATGTTGAGCAGTGTGGACTTGGGAAAGGGGATCAATCTTACTCTAATTGCCGTGGCTGCATGGGGGGTGGGGGAGAAGGGGAGGGGGGCAAAGAGTGGCTTTACAATTCTAGTCAAATTGTATTTTATTTTTCTTTGTAAAACAGTGCAATAAGAATGAGATATATATATTTATATCTTTCTCATGTAAAAAAACCATGAAATAAAACCAAAATCAATTTGATATAATTATAATTATGTCATAAAGTCAGATTTTGCTGCTTGATATCAGTCCAAAATCACATTTTATTTGTCTGGATTGCATGTATTTCATCATAAATAGCAACTAAGGGCAGGGGGGGGGGTGGGGGGGGGGGGGGGGGGTTGCTATTTTGAATCCCCGCAAGTGATGTTTTCCACATCACATTTTCACTTGGCAGCCCAAGGGGGGGGGGGGGGGGATTGTTCCCTTTTTAATGTTTATGCTTTATTAATGATTTAAATTGATTTGGGAGGGGGCCCATGACACCCCCCACCACTACGCCAGTGCACACACACACACACACACACACACACACACACGCACACACACCCTATTTAATTTTCGGATTAACGAACCCTAATTCATTTTCGGACTAACGAACCTTCGGAATAACGAACCCGATTTCATTTTAGGAATAGCGAACCTTCGGAATAACGAACCTTCGGAATAAAGAACCTTCGGAATAACGAACCTTCGGAATAACGAACCCGATTTCATTTTAGGAATAGCGAACCTTCGGAATAACGAACCTTCGGAATAACGAACCCTCGGAATAACGAACCTTCGGAATAATGCAACAAATGTTCGGATTAACGAACCCTATTTCATTTTCGGATTAACGAACACTCAGGTATAGGAAATTTGCGTGTTCGGAATAACGAACCGCACCCAATAATACAGGTATGTATGCAGAATAGCCTATCCTGGTCATTTGGTACAGTTCAGACCCGCACGATTATGGGGGGGGGGGGGGGGGGGGGGGGGTAGACGTAGACAATTTTCAAAGCCGAGACCAAGAACCTTCGTAATTTTCGAGACCGAGACCAGTACGGTCCACAATTTTCCAGACCAAGACACAGTGGTTGATAATCCTGTAAGCGGGTGGGGGGGGGGGGGGGGGGGGGGGGGGGATAGTCGTAGAAAATGTTTGAAGCCGAGACCAAACAAATTTGACATTTTCAACTTTTCGAGGCCGAGACCATCGACAATGACGCTAGAGACCGCTTAAAATTTGGTCTCAAGACCAGGTTAAATTTTGAAAGGGGGGTGGGGGGTTCAACCCCCCCCCCCCCATGGGTATGCCTAAGAGATAGTCAACAACTATTTAAAAACTTCTTGTGGAAACCTTATGTGGAGTGGTGTGGCAAGATCGGTAGAGCGCGTGCTTTCTGATCGTGAGGACCCGAGTTCGAACCCTGCCCACTGCCTTTGTCCGTCAGCAAGGCATTTAATCCACATTGCTGCTCTGTATAAATGGGTATCTGGTCTGGTGAAAATTAGCTTGGCGCACCTATAGGGTTGCCCGCCGCTTGTATGCTCCCCGGGGAGTTGAGAATGTGTACACTATCATTGTGCGGGTCTGAACTGTACCACATGACCAGGGATAATAATAAGCGTTTTGAGCACCTTATGTTAGGTTGATATTGCGCAATATAAATATTCTATATTATTATTTAATTATTTTCCTGTTATAATGTGCCATTGCTAGTGCTACATGTGCACCCCTAGCCCTGTTAATGATGATGATTACAACTCCACTCAATGGGTGATTTCAAGTACGGTGCTGGTGTTGGTGTTGGTGTTATCGCAACACTAACACCAGCCTCTAGCACCGTACTTGAAATGCCTCGGTGTTAGAGATTTGACCTCGGATCCGTGACGGCATTCCAACTTCCGCATCCGGTAGTTGGTGTCGAGCGTCGTCTGCTGAACCGAGCTCCGCAGTCGGTGTTAACAATTTGCATGCAATTTCCCCATTCACTAGCTAACACCAAACCCTAGGGATTAAGAAACGCGTCATTTCAAGTTCTGTGTTAGCGATTTTAGAGGTCAATGATCGGGTAGCTGGCGGTATTGTAAAGAAGGATAGTTTACTGATTTTAAAATGTTTTGATGTACATTTATCAAATTCTACTTACATGATAGGTGTTTAATTGTGGGTTGCAAATTAAAAGAGGACAGATCTACAAATTAGTATGACTATGGCCTGCAAACCGTGACATTATATCACAGCTTTTACGAGTTTTGTATAGTATTTCTATGTATCATCATTTGTTGTACGATATAATTATATGTGCAGGCCTACTAATGATTTTTGTATTTAGTATCATTAGTAATAGTACTATGAAGTAGTAGTAGTAGTAGTAGTAGTAGTAGTAGTAGCAGTAGATACAATATTAGTACCACATACATGTTGAAAAACAACAATTAATCGTATTCGCTACATCTTATGATAAACGCAATTTATCTCAGGGTAAATTTGCCCGGGGGGTCTGTCCTCATTGAAAGGGGGGTACGGTGACCAAGAAAACGAGTAATTAGGGTGGTTTTTTACGATCAGGCGAGATACTCGAGTATCTCGAATAGGGTCTCAAAATCACCCAAAATCAGGAAATAGGGCATCTATTTTAGGCTGATGAATTACTCGTTTAGGGTCTCAAAAAGATGAATTACTCGTTTAGGGTCTCAAAAACTCAGCTTACTTGCTTAGGGTATCAAAAATAGTTATAACTTGCTTTTAATAGGGGTTTACAAAAAAAAAGATTACTTGCTTAGGGTATCAAATATAGATATGACTTGCTTAGGGGTTTACACAAAATCGATTACTTGCTTAGGGTATCAAAAATACTTGCTTAGGGGTTTACAAAAAAATTGATTACTTGCTTAGGGCTTTTGGCAAGTCATTGGTCACGCATGATACCCCCCTTTCTATGAGGACAGACCCCCCCGGGTAAATTTGTTATGGAAAGTATGCCCTGGATAATTATGTGAGTTGATAAATCCATACAACGTATGATCTCGAGTCTAATTTATGCTAATTAATTCAAAATAAACGTAAACATGAATGCACAACTTGAACTGCAATTCCATAACGTACGGTAAACGTTATCGTTAACGTAAATAGTAAACAAGTGCATATTGACGTGGATCAATACCAATAATAATGTGCTAGCAAGTAGCAGTATCATTTACTTTTCCAACTGGATTTTCTATCATCAATTTGCTGAAAATAGACGGACTGTGTCATGTAATGTAAGTCACTTGTAAATTATAATTATATCGATATTACTTAGACTTCAATTCAATTTAGAGTAGGACTGACTCTGAGTCTGACTCTGACTCTGAGGTCTAGACTCTAGTAGCTAGGACTTCATCACTTCATTTTAAATTTAATGTCATGATTGATATGATAATCAAGCTTCGATCGGCTTAGAAATTAGACTTAGCTAAGAATAGACTCTCTAGAGAGTTAAGACATGTAATGATTTTGTTTAATTTTGTTGTGTTGTCTGTTTTACTGAGAGGTACTGGTACTTGGTAGTGGTGTTGCAGCTAGCCTATTTTATTAGTTCAGTAAACTATAATAGTTTTTATATCCTACATGAATGAAATCCTGTTCAGTGATTGGTCTACATAGCGTCATGTGACCAAACATAGTAATGCCCATGGAGAAAAATGTGCTATGCGTGACGTCTTTCGCCATCGGCTCGACCTCATCCTCGACTTTGTCTTACTCGAGTCTCGACTGCTCCACAACTTGTTGTCAAATCTTCTGTTCTATTTCATTGGTTTAACTATAGTTACATAATATACAAAAGTTATAAAATACTCACTAAGTAAGACACTATCAAGTATCAAGTATCATTCTTATATCTAATTCTTAGTTAGACTTTAATTATAAATCTAGACTAGTAATCATTCTAAAATAGTAGTGACTAGTCTTTACTAACTATATCTAGTCTAGACTAGACTAGTAACTATTAGTAAGTTAGACTTACTTCAGATTTCACTTGATGTCTTACTCTACTCTAGTCTAGACTAGACCTACTTACTTGCTATAATTACCAGTTAGTGACCTGTCCTTGGGCTTGAATTGACGTAGTATTTTAGTAACTTACCGTAATTACAGTTACACTTACTCAATAAGTATAAATTAACATTAACAATTATTCAATTAAATCTCTACACTACTCATTTAGTCTATATCATTCATAGTCTTACTCTTACTCTAAGTCTAAGACTAGTCTAGATTTCTTGACCAACTAATATATACTGTACAATCTGAGTTATCTTAGACTAGTATGAACATAAGACTAGAGTAAGACTAATACAATAGTCATTATAGTACTTTTAACAAATTAGAGAATACAAATTTAAATAAGACTAAATGTTTACTTTAGTAAATATTTACTTCTAGTCAGACTAGAGGTTTATAGAGTCCAGAGGCAGAGTCTTTTAGTTTTACTCTTAGAGTTAGACTAAGTTAGAGTTAGAATTAGGCCTACTCATTCTTATCTGTAAATCAGTGGGTGTGCTTTGCACGGCGCCAGGTTAACTCAGATTCTTAGTCTAAGTCTGTTGACGAATGAAAGACATTAAACAATTAGATGCCATCAATTTTTCAGTTGTTTGTGTCATTGTAACCTTCTAGCCGTTCGTTTTGAAAATGGTTCTAATGCTGCCAAATCCGAAGAATAATTATGTATTATAAATGTGTACTTTTAGATCATACCCCGAAATAGTCATTGATCATTAAGTATACATTTGCCAATATTTTATTCTTCAGATTTGAAGGTCCCAAGTCCTTAAAAAGCAGAGGGGAACCCTTCTTCGGTGTAAGCTGTCAATCATGTTGTTGAGAAGTGTTTAAGTGCAATATTTATGATGACTTGATCTTGAAAGGGATTTGTGACAAATGGTTCTTCTTAGTTCTGTAATGTAACATAATACTCCTCATTAAATCAGAATCGGGTCAGAAACAGCTGAAATATCAATAAATATATCTGATCAGGATAAATGTGGGATCCCAAATGTATTTGATTATTAAAGAACAACAAAATAAATACTTACAGGTACATTTTCTGGAAATTTACTAATTTTTTTTAAAAATTAGCTCCTCACAAAAAGTTTGGAAAGTTTTCGAGCCTCCTAATTCTCATTTATTTGAGACCTGTTCGTATCAGTGGATTAGCTAATTACCACCTCTCTGAAATCGAGTTTTGAAACAATCGTTTGCTTCATGGCTGAGCTAGTACCTACCCTTTGTTAACAAGTGGGTCTCAAACAGAATGTGGCAGCATTTATTATTGGAGCATTACTCCAATGTCGTATACCTATTTATTTACTCATTCACCCATTCATCCTATAATAACATAATCAATAGGATTAAAGGGATAGATGAGAAATGGCTGAAATATCCATAAACATTTGTTATAAATGTGGGGCCCCAAAATTATTCAACAATTTTGAACCAACTATAGCCGTAAAAAAAAAAATATGCTTTCTCTTTTCAAAAATTTACAAAATAGGTTTTGAGATGGTCGGTGATTATCTCTCTATGAGTCTATCTAATCACTATTTCAACAAAACATCTCATGCACGATATTTGTTTTTGAATGGTTGAAACCGATGAGTGTTTAGAAAACGCCCTTTTGAGTTTTAATTGCTCGTTTGGAATGAAAACAGGCTTTTTACTTAGTACATGTAATTTGTAATATTGTATTACTTTTTAGCATGGTGGAGTAATAAATATTGGTTTATTATTCAAGTATGGTGTTTAAGGCCGGTGTTAGTGTTTATTACACACAAACACCAGTTTGATAAACACTAACACCAGCCCTAAACTCCATACTTGAAATCACCCGATGTAATGGTGCAGGTTTTGCTTACTAAAATCGACTAAAATAATTTGTACTCTCTTTACCAAAACTCAACTATCCCTTTAACTTTTAAGCACAAATAATTGTCAATTTGCCATATTCTATTCGAGACAAGGGTTTGGCGATTTGAATACCAATACACACAATATTCTAGTAGGAAATAAATGGCAATACATGTAAAGTGGTGCCAGATATGATAGAATTGTGTGTTTATAATAATAGACTCAAAATCCGAATGTCGTTTGTGTTTATAGTAAGTTTTGGTTTTGACGCTTGGAGGACGCTTCGAGAAATAATGAATTTGCGAGATTATGAAAAACTAAGTGTAATTCTTGGAAGAGCACGTGATTTTAGAGATAAATAAAATTATTTGATCAAAATTTGTTGAGAACCAGCTGTAATATCAAAAATCTGATTGGAATAAAATATGTGTGCCCCGGTTCATTTGATTATTTGACCAATACAAATTATATAACGCCCGCACGAATAACCAAGAGGTTATATTCAATAGTTGTTGATGATCTCTTTATTGAATGATTGTTTTAACAGAATACACAAGCACAATTGTTCATGAAAAGGGTTGAAAGGCTGCTTTTGAATGATAACAGGATTTTTACTTAGCTGTTTGTATGAGCTTTTTTACAATGCAAGTATCATTGATAACTATAAGTTTTTTTAATGATATACCGTAAGTTTAAAACACTATACAGTTCTGTTTGACCAAAACTGCATCATCCCTTTAATGTACAACGAAAGCGATATAGGTGTTTGTGTTTGTGTGTGTGTGTGTGTGTGTGTGTATGTGTGTGTGTGTGTGTGTGTGTGTGTGTGCGTGCGTGCGTGCGTGTATGTGTGTGCCTTCGAACGTAATACTGTATTGCATTGTATTTGTATTTTAAGATGTTATATCAGGACCTTGGCGAACAACAGCACCATTGCTGATCAAGTAATCCTGTTTTAAATTTAAAAATAGAGCCTCACTTACACAAAGCTTTAATAAATTATTTTAATAGTTCCTTTAGTAGATTTTAATTAAAGTGTAACTAAAGTTGTCTTTGCGAGATCAAGAAATATCCAAATAGTACTGATAATTTCATCTTAAAAAAAAAACAACCGCTGAATCGCCCAAGTTTAAAAGAATGATATTCAGATTAAATGTATGATCAACACACCAACAACAAATACATACAATAGCATGAAAACAAACAATTAAAACAAAATCGCAGGTCTATGTCCACGAGTATATTAAGTTCGCACGTAATTGTCAGTAACGCTATATAATTAACAAATCATATCGGAAATTTATGAATTTAGGAATAACACTTTTTGCAACATCACTTCAAATAATTGAACTTGGCTGACTATTTAAATACGTCATGAGTAAATTGAGAGACCTGTAAAATGGAAGGAAATTTCGTAAAATCTCATGATCATGCCGCTAGGTATAGGAAACAAGCAGCGAAACAATGAATTACTGTATCATATTGATAAGTGAATTATCAAAATAGCTGACTGTATTCACACCAAATAAACAAACAGTACTTTAGTAATGCAAACACTTAAACATGAATAAACCAAAGCCTGTAATGATAATGGCAAAGGTTATAGCATAATGCTACCAATTATTACATGTTTTACACTTGCAGACAATTTTCCCGCGCGCGCCAATGCATTGACTGTACCATAGAATTATGAATAAACAAACCAACCCCAAAATCGCCAGCAGTATCGATTATTATACACAACCCGGGTGCCCGGAGACTTTCAGCAGACCACACCACAGAATTGTAGGAAGAAATAGATACGGAATAAATTTTCAAAATGGCCAACTTGTACTGGCGCAACTAATGCACTAGTATCAAAATTTAACATACAATATTGTTGAATATAAATTATACTTCCGTTTGTTAAATTAAAATTTCTTTTTGTTTAGCACAAATTTAAAAATCTGAAATTTGCTTTCAAACCGGCTGCATCATCAGTTGTGGTATTATGAATCTACGTATCTCTATGTCCATGGGTCAGAGGTGTGCGCGCTTCCTTTGTTGTTGTTGTTTCTATGTTAATGTTGAACGTTTGTCTAATTTACATAAATTGTCTCTGCGCAATACGCTTATTTCCCCATGGACACGCTTATCCTGTAGAAAAGTGAATAGCGCGCGATAAGGTAAACGATCCTTATTATATAAGCGTATAGCTGTACAATACGCTTATTGTACAAATACGCTTAATATATTTAAATATCCTTGGTTTGTTTATTCATACTTCTATGGGAAAGATAGCGCAATACGCGCTCTGCGCTAGGACAATTGCGCAAAAGGGGTCAGTGTCACAAACAGAACATAGTCAGTGCAGTGATGGTTCCATGATAAATGTTTTGTTTGTCTTTATATTTTTTTTTATTTAATAGAAATCATTTATTTTTGCGATGATTATGATTATGCGAAGGATATAAAACAAATATATCATGCACTATTTCGAGCCACTAGTGAAATTATGGATTCCTCGGTGACAGGAAAAGCACTATGTTCTTCGGGTCTACGACCCTCAGAAAATAGTGCTTTTCCTGTCACCTCGGAATCCATAATTTCAACTAGAGGCTCTCAGTGCATGGTATATTTGTTTATTATAACTAAGCTTATACTTTTAATAGTATAATAATATAAATTGTGAATTTTCCCTGTACTGTAGCAGAAATGTTAATAGCTTAAATCCTAAAGTGAAAATACGATAGCCCTGGCCCTGGGGCCTGGCATAGCCCTATCATTTCGCTGGTTTAATAAATTCACACTCAAATAGAGACTAGACAATTGCCTTACTCTGTCTCTACTCTAGTGTAGGTCAAACTAGTACAAATTGTTACTAAACTAGAATTCGGAGTAACTATTTATGACGCTTGCAGCCGGCATAGCCAGACGTAGAGGCTAGAGGCTAGGCTAGTCAACTTTAATTAAAGTGCGGCCTGAATCTAGGCATTTCTTGTATTGTAGTAAGGCAGTATGGCAGACCAGTCCATTCCCGTTAACCACTGTCCAAAGCATCGAACATCTGAATCGCGAAAAGGGCGAAAAGAGAGCAATGACGACTTCAGAGGAGGGATTGAGCTCTTTGTAAGGCAGTGAACAAGAGAGTGATCAAGTGGCGATAGGAGCAAAAATAGTGGGCTCGAAATAAAAGTCATGAAGATCTGTCAAAATTTTGTCCAAGATTGCTGGTCCTCTCGTAGGCTTCTTCACAATTTGGGCAAGCAGTGTGTGTTGGCAAATCGGATCTGAGTCAAGGGCCCCGTTGCAGAAAGAGTTACGATCGATCGTAAGTCCCAAAATTGATCGTAAATGGCCTTACTTACGACCAATCCAAGATTTACGATCAATCCTGTTGCAGAAAGAAGTTACGATCGATATTGACCGTAACTATTGGTCGTAAGTTTTAAAATTGATCGTAACTTTAACAGGTGATTTTTCTTTGGCGTAACTTACGATTAATTATTCACAAGGCACAAACATGGGCAAACATACCAACATACACACTCATTCAAGCACATAAATACAGATAAAACTCATCCTCATAAAACAGATAATCATACAGTGTTACACACTGATTCATAATTTCATACATACATGCATACAATACAGACTATACACATATATACATACATAAACACACACACACACAGACACACACAAACATCCAGTCAAACTTTTCTCAGAAGCCACTTTTCTATACCAGCAAACTAATTACAGTGGTAACTTTTCTTGTTACTCTGCAATGGTCATTATACAGTACTAAGGTTTTACTATATTAAATCGTAAAGGCCTGTATTGAAACAAAGGGTAATGCTTTACTTGACTGAGAATAAAAAAGGCCAACAAAGTGCATGTATTTTTATTCTTAAAATTTTTAATCCAAAAAGAGTACACAACACATGACTTTCGATTCATTCCATCAAATAGAATGTTATTATTTTGTAGTGAAATGAATACATTCTCTAGTGACTATGCCAGTCCTTTACTCCTTTTCCCCCAATTAATAATAATTGTGGCTACTTAAATGTAGCGCACGCATAGGCGTACCCAGAGGGGGGGGGGGGGGGGGGGGGGAGTTTAGGGGGTTTAACCCCCCCCCCCCCCTTTGACCGAAAATGACTGGTTTTTTTTTTCTTCAAATTTTAAATGGTCTCGAGACAAAATTTAAGCGGTCGAGTGGTCTTGGCCTCGAAAACTGCAAAAAAGCGTAGTCTCAGCTTCGAAAATGGTTGATCTCCGCATTGAAAATTGTCTACGACTTCCTGGCTACCCCCCCCCCCCCCCCCCCCCCACGGCGCTCCCGTTGCATCACCCCAGTCAGCTCAAAAAGTGCACATTGTCCACTTCCTGGGGACGATTCCAGCTAGGCAACCTCCAAGGTGCAGACATGGCTACGTAACTCCTTTCCATCCTTCCGGGTGACATACCTTGGGCTCGAATTTGGGACCTCACATTGGAAGGCACACGCTCTACCAATCTTGCCACACCGTCTTGCTCTGTCATCCTTCTCCAGCTTGGGCGGATCCCGTCTGTCGTCGTCTTCTATCTGCTAGCTAGCTCCGCAAATCCAGGCTGCTTGATGAGCTGAAATATAATACATAACATGAAAATAAAAAATAGAGTATACTTAGTCTTGTTACCTAAACTATATTCAATGACACACAGTTTCATCATTCAGAATAATTATTTTGTTCCCACAGTCAATGTCTTGGACATACCTATCACCTTGAAATGTCACAGTACAAGCTGTCACAGCTCTAGATAAAAATAATACTAATTAAAACCATTTGTTTTGGTCACATCACAGGCTATCCAATCCATGCTCACCTGCAAACTGGAATGTTCAAGAGATAAGTAATCAATTACATTTTATAAACCAGCATTCTATTTTAAACGAGCCCAAAGAGACGAATTAAGTCATGTACATGTTAGCCCGTTGACTTTGTAAAGAATGCCATACTAATAAAACATTTTAATTTTGAGCAACAAAATCATTTTTTAAATTATCTTTTAGCAAGTGACCTACTTAACCCATAATTATTTCATGCTAACTGAACTACAAACTAACGTCATAAGTATCAAAGAAAAATAAAAGCTTCAATATTTGTTTAAAAAAGCATTTTGTGTAAGATCGTCAAGTTCTCACCTATCCCATTGCTGTGGCTTGGCCTGGGGGCAACACCAGTGGCTCGACAGCTTACTCCAAGGCAAATGGCTCCAGCATGTCCTCCTCTCTCTTTCGCTTTCCTCCTTTCATCAGCCTGTCCATTCTGGTGATTTCTTCTGTGATTATTCTGCCTCTCTCCCACTTGTTGTTATGACTATATGGCTGTATACCACTGTGGAATTGTACAGTAAAAGAGTGCAAATTACCACATAAATTTGAACACATGACTGAGACTGCATCAGTGCATGGACTCACAGGAACTAGGAAGCTAATTTTGTAATTTGGTCCTCCATAATATTTAATGTTATACGATATTACCTGCCAGTAAATTCTCATGCATTGAGAACATACACATTTTGGCGCTAATGTGGTTGCGTACCCTTTGTTTTTTCTTTCTTTTCCAACGCCTTATTTGTCTTTAAACTCAACTAAATTAGTTTTACTCACTGCGCTTTGTCCTTATCCCTCAATGGTCTGTTGTAATATTTTGGTCAACATTTAAGCCCTTTTTTGGCAACTTTAATCGATGGCTTTGAAAGCGTCGCGGCACCAGCTTCGCGGTCGCAAAAATCGAAATAGCAGGACTTCACGGGCGCAGGAGTAGTACTCTCTCCACGTTCATGTCACCGGTAGCTAACGGCATAGCTGCTCGCGAAGTCCCGCTATTTCAATTTTTGCGACCGCAAAGCTAGTGCCGTTGCGGCAAAAACCCATTGATTAAAGTCGCCCAAAAGAGGGCTTAAATGTTGACCAAAATATTACAACAGACCATCGAGGGATAAGGTCAAAGTGCAGTGAGTAATATAATATAATACAAACTAATTTAGTTGAGTTTAAAGACGAATGAAGCGTTGGAAAAAACCCAAAAAAGGAGTACGAAACCACATAAGCGCCCAAATTTCATCTTTGCATTGCCCTTGATGACCATGGCATGTATACCTTTTTTAAAATTTTGTATTTCAGTTTTGCTTTAAAAGTTTAACTTATTTTTTACACATATTCATAAGACAATTTGTCATACATGTATTTGGCAAATATTTGAAAGATAGACCATATATCAAATACAACATCTACAAATAATTAATTAAAACAGGTTTCATAGATGTCTCTGATGTTCAGGTACAATTTTTCCTATTCCCATATAAAAATGAGTTCACAAATCACAGAAACAGTTTCGAGTTTGGAAATGGTATATGGATACTATGTACTAACATGGATTTCAACACATGGGGTAACATTGTAATAATATACGTTGCGAATCTGCATTCGAGATACCATTATGCTAGCATAATGACGATTCTATACAAAATGAGCAACAGTTAAGATCATTACATAGCAACATAATAAGGTAAGTTTACACTACATATCAATGCCGATTAATTTATCTTTGTAAAAGGTGTAAAATGTGTACTTACCGCTCACCACTCGAAGCAGGCTAGGACTGGATAGATTTGTCTGCCGCGTCTCATATCATAATAACAAGCCAAATTCCGCGGGAAATACGCTGAATTTCGCGGTAATGGGTCGTTGTCTTTATCCCAGCCGTGTTGAATTATGTTTTAAATGGCATTTTCTAAAGAAATCGAGCGCAAGTCAAATGCACTTACGGTTGAATTTAAACCTCCTTTCTGCAACGGACATTTGAAATTGATATAAACTAACGACTCAATAAATCGACTGTAAAGTTACGACCGATATTCTTTCTGCAACGGGGCCAAGGTCATTGAAGTCCCCCATAATAATAAAAGCAGGATTAACATTGGTACTGGTAGCTCTGATGTGATCCACCATTTCAATAATATGATCACCAAGTTGAAGTTTGAATTGCGAACGCGGGGGCGAGTACAGAACACATGCGAAAATGGGTCGTGGTAGACTAACTCTGCTAGAAGACTGCAATTTGACCCATAATAACTCGAGGCACTGCGGGACGATATCGGTGAAAACACGCGAAGATGTGATGTCATCGCGTACGTAGAGAACAACACCGCCACCGAGTCTATCATTGCGATCACGATGATATTGACGAAACTGGTTCAATTGACAGGAAGATGCCGGGATGCTAGGTGAAAACCAAGTTTCAGTGATTGCAATCAAATGAGTGTTGGCGAACCGGGTGTGCACCACAGCCTCGAAGTCGTTGAATTTGCTGCTCAATGAACGGACGTTGGTAAGAAGTACAGAAGGCAAACAGGTTTCAGCATGAGAAGTAGCTTCTTTTCTTTTATCAAGAATTGTTACTATATTGCTATGATTATGAACGATCGGTCGATCCAAAGCCAAGCTTTTCACTATCTTCATAATCTTCGGTATGGGGTTGCCAAAATGCTTAGATTTGCGACGACCAGCTCGGCAGCCACGATGGGTGGAAGGTTTACGTGGTATTCCCAAGTCCTTGATGATTTTCCAAGTTGAAGAAGGAATTTCAGGACTATAGTGGTTTTAGGAATGGAGAAGAAAAGGGGTAATGTGTGGAGGGGGAGAAAAGATTACCGTAGTGTGACCAAAGGGTTATGGCGCCAGGTCGGTCCATGTCAGAAAATGCGAGCAGTAAATCGGATTGACTATTCATAAGTTAACTATGAATGTTATGTACTTAAAAAGGTCTTTGTGTATAATATACTGATGTTTACCAAAATACAATCAACATTAATAAAAAGTGAACAATAGTAGTATATAAAGTAACGGCTTAATTCGAGAGTTAAGAGCGAGAGTTGTGTAATCAGGTCAGTACATGAGGCAAGCCGGGTAGTATTTACATTCCACGCAACTAGGGTAGGGCTTACAGGTAGAGCATTAAGGTCTAACAATTGAGTGTCAGTGAGGCTTTCTAAAGTAAATAGAAAAGGAGCATGTAAGAAAAGGAGATTAAAGGGATAGTTGAGTTCTGGTAAGGAGAGTACAGTTTTAGTGAAACTGAATTTTAGTAACCAAAACCTGCATCATTACATTACAAACTAATAGTTATAACTAGAAAGGAACACAAAATTACAAATGACGTAGTAAAGATCATGTTATCATTCAAAAAGAGCCGTTAAAACGTAAGAGGGCGCTCTCTAAACACTCATCGGTTTTAACCATTTTGAATAAAATATTGTGCATGTGATGCTTTGTTGAAATAGTGATTAGATAGAGAAATAACCAACAACTATTTAAATACCTCTTTTGTAACTTTTTGAAAAGAGGAAGCATTTTTTTGAATTTTTAACGGCTGGTTCAAAATTCTCTAATAAACCCGGGGCCCCGGGTTTATTACAAATTGTTATATTTATGGATATTTCAGCCGTTTCTGAACCGATTTTGATCAAACAAAGATGATTTTATTGTTTAAATATTATGCTCTTTCAAATTTTACACTCAGTTTTTCATTACCACACAAACCAATTAAGTAGTCTAGCGCCCTCTCTACCAAAACTCAACTTTCCCTTTAAGGTCTAACACTTGAGTGTCAGTGAAGCTTTCTAAAGTAAATAGAAAAGGAGCATGTAAGAAAAAAATGCGGTAACAAGAATCTGCTCAAGGATAAATAATAATGTAAAATTATATATCAAGTTGTCATCCAAAGCTATAACGTAGCAAACGTAGAAGTGTAAACACATAATATGGTATGACAACATTATATATTTAAATTATACAGAAAGACAAAATACTTATGCAATAATGTAAATAATGTAAAGTGTTCCACGACATACAATCTAGTATATACAAATTATATATAAATATGCAAGCATCTTAACAATATAATAGTTGTGTAAATCGCTGGTGTGTAAAACAAACGTATAACAAATTATTAATCCACTTTGCAGCTTCAAAAACACACTTTTTCCAGCGAATTCAAGGCGGAACACTGGTATGACCCGACCTGGATCCAACAATATAGCGGTTTTAGGAATGAAGAAGAAAAGGGGTAATGTGTGGAGGGGGAGAAAAGATTACTGTAGTATGACCAATGTATTGTATAAAGGGTCATGGCCGGGTTGCATTTACATTCCACGCAACTAGGGTAGGGCTTACGGTCTAACAATTGGATGTCAGAGAAGCTATCTAAAATACATTTAAAAAAAAGGAGCATGTGAAAAAGAATGCGATAGGCATACATTACAGGAAGATTTTAAAGAAAAGAAAGTTCAGGGTTTAACAGAAAATGTAATGCAGGCTATAGCGATCAGGCGATGAGGGTTTCAATGAATTCTAAAAAAACGGTTAGGGTGAGATTTAATAATATAAGCAGTGACTATTTCTTATTTGAGGGCCAGAATACAAATATCACCAGGCCAATGGCTTTTTATAGATAATGTTAGAATGTCGATTTATAAACAAGAATAGTAAATAAAGTGGTGCACATGCTGAGTGAGCTAAATGACGTCAAGTGGCTGACCTGCATTATAAGGTTAAAAAAAGAAGACAATTCCAATGTATGCAGGCAGTGTGCGTATATTACGTAACTTACGCACGTGTACGCATCAACAATTTGACTCCTTTTCATCAAAACAAATACTACTTTCTGTAGGGCAAGTTGATTTAAATTCATCAGGCAAAGAACAACACATTATTAAATGTTTTGGTACCGTTTTGTGATATCAAATAGATACCCAACATTTTGCAAAGAGTTGTGTAATTCATAAACAAAGCAATTCATTTTCACCACTTACGGAACCACTATTTCCTGGTTCCATACGGGCCAACCATTTGCGAGTGCGCCAATGCTATTCACGCGCACGTTTGTAAACAATAGATTTCCGGGCGATTCGTTCGCTCTGCACACGTTGCAATTCACCGCACACATAGCAGTCTGCGTAATTCAGACCGCATGAACGCATGCTTTAGAATGGTGATGCGTTTCCAATTATATATTTTTTTTCTGGAAACATATTTTTGTGAACTTGTTGATGGAATGGAATACTAAAGATGTTACCTTTTTTTAATAAGAATATTATTTTTGAGTGGTGGTACCCTTTAAGTCATAAACCTCAGTCTAGGCCTAGCCCTAGGTAGAACCGTGGAGGCTAGGCAGAGCTAGCTCGTATGACTGGGGCTACCTGTGCTACTGCTGCTGCTAGTAATCACCCCGTAATAACTTGTTCGTTCAACTTATTTTTAGTTTTACTATAGTAATACTATAAGTTCTCTAAATTAACCCTTGTTTCCTTTTAAAAATATGTGACATATCTTTATATCAAAAGTTTCAAATCTGTAAAATACAAATTTAGCAAACAATTAGACTAATAATAATGGCAGTGCCAATATTTACATTATAAACTAATAATGGTATGATTATTAAATAAGATCTGGCTAATTGATGCTTCCAGCAGTGTCGGTCGATCAGTAGACTTCAACAATGATCACGGTCTATAAACAAAAGATAAAAGGAAATACCCTTAATTAAGATCAGAATATAACATAATCCTCTAATTATTTATACTAAGAATCGATACGGGGGTATAAATACTTATTTTTGTTAGGTCTACTTTAAAATAATTAGTCACCTGAGTGTTAAATTACCTAACCTTACACTTAGATCTAGGCTGTAGGCTACTCTCCTCTAGGACTAGTTCTTTGTTACGTTTTGCATATGGAAAATGTTTGTGAGATAAAACCGTGATCATAGTACTACTTAAAATTAAATTCAAAACAATACTTTGGTTGTTGGTTTTTTTCTTATTTTTCTCCAGCTTACTTAACAGGAAAAGTAAGGTATGAGTGAAAGTGTCAACGTATTTTAGATCAATTTTATGAACCCGTCATTTTGTTTGAGAATAGTCTATACTTTAGAATATAAAAGCCTAGATTACACTTACTAAATTGAGATCTTGTCCCAATTAGTTAAGAACAATTACGAATAAATATTAATGGAACGAAAGTTTGAGCTCGAAACAATTGAATTGTGCACAGCCATTCGACATGGCACAGCCACAGGCCGTCACGCAAATCTCGCAAAATACCGTAGAACACCATCGTCAAGCACCCCCAAGCACCTATATGCATCTTGCTTTTAAAGAGCGCCCGCTCTCTGTCTAAACGGGAAACCTTAATCAAGAATGCAAATATAATGGTGAGGAATATTCATGAGGATAATAATGGAGGTGAATCTCATGGAAACGTTTTTAAAAGCAAGATGCGTATAGGTGCTTGGGGGGTGCTTGACGATGGTGTTCTACGGTATCGTACCGAAACGCTAAAAAAATCCACTGCTAGACGCAGATATGAATGGAATGTCTAGCATCAGTCTGTGCTCAGCCTGGCATAACTTTGATCCACTGTTGATGCTAGACACTCGTCTAGCACAAGGTTGCGCATGCGCATTACGGTATTACGCGTTCAGAATTTGCAAGTCATCGTTACGTAAGAAGTGTACTAGTGCGCATGCCCAGTCATGTCTTAGACATTTCCAATCCACTGTTTGTATCATAGAAGTATGAATAAACAAACCAACCCGTTTATGTTTGTATTCATACTTGCGCGTCAGTTATCCACTGTTGATGCCAAGTATGAATGGTCGGCTTTTTCGTCTAGCACTGGCTCGGCAGTGGATTTATCCAGTGCTGAGCCAGTGCTAGACGTAAGTATGAATTGCCTGTGATTGTAAAATTGTACATGTTACGGTTAGAAATGAGAGTTCTTAATAAATACTCTCACGTCCATGGTATATTTTGCCAGAGTACATTGATTTCGGGCTTTTTTTACGTGAAATATACAACAATTTTGTGCTTTTCGGGCGGATTTATTGGCGTCGAGCTATCGATATGCTGGTGTTAGGCTATCGATACTTGGTATCGGTATCGTCGTTAATCCGAACGCTGGTGTTAGAGCTCGGATGGGCTGCTAACACCAACACCAACACCAGCACCGTACTTGAAATCACTCAATTGGGAGATAGATCAGACGTGACAGCGCGCGTGTTCTGCCCACGTTCATAGCCATTGTTGTTACGTCACAATAGGAAAATCATTTAATTGTTCACAAATTGTTTACCAGAAATTGTTTACCAGAAATGGTAACGGGTGGTGATCTTTACAATATGGAATATCTTAAGGCCCAGTCCCATACTGACGATTTTCACGGCGACTCGCAACGATTTACTAGAACGAATCGACTCGATTTAGCCACGATTTAGCAACGAATTGGGAATAATTGTTCGGCGATTCAAGACGAATATTCGTTTTTCGTCGTTGTTCGACGAGTCAGTTCGTCCTTCTTTTGTCTTTAACCATTGTGGTAGAAAAATCGTGGCAGAAAAAAAGTTGTGGTCCCATAGTGGCGATTTTTACGGCGACTCGCAACGAATTATCATTCGTGGAGGAAATCGCTTGAGTCGTCACGAGTCGTTGTAGTTCGTTGCGAGTCGTTGTAATTCGTTCTTCGAACCGTTGCGCATCGCGAAGAACGCCATGAATCGTGTTAGCACAACGAATGTTTTGAACCGGTTCAAAACTTTCGCCATGTCGCAACGATTTCCTCACATTATTTTTTATGGAACAATCGGGCAGTGCACAATATGAACAATAGGACTTGTTTGAGTCAGTTCAGCCCTGGTCACAACCCACCGTGCGTGTTTTTAGTCCGTACTTTTTTTGGGGAGGCCACGGCCGCCACGTTTTTCTAAAAACGTGGGAGGGAGTGGCAAGAGCAGGGAGGGAGTACGTCAACGCACGTCACTCGCATGGTGTAAGTACGTGGCCCGCACGCCACGCCTGGCCGTGAGCGGTTGCGTGCATCTTACGTTGCGCACGTGGTAAGTGAGTTGTACGTGCTTACAACGTGCTTACAACGTACGATCTCCGTGCGATTGCCACGTTATCGTACGGAGGCCGTACTTCACGGCGGTTTCACTCCCATAGGCCATGTACTTAAAAAGGGTAGCCGGCGCACACGCACGGATTTCCGCGCGTTCACGTGAAATCAACAATTATTATTTCACCACGAAGTTCAATCACAAGTGGCCAAAATTAATTGACGATGAATTGCTCTATAAATGGCGATTAATGTTTAAGTTTCCCACGTCAAGTCTTATAATGTACACAGGTGTATGAAACAAATATGCAAAACACGTTCATAAACACAAAATGACATGTCATAAAGAAAAAGTGAAATAAAAAGGAAATTAAGCGTAAATTTGTGAACTGATTTAAGCCATAATACCTGACGAAAGTTACGTAAATTTACAATAAAATACCAACAAAGTACTACATTAGGATTTCAAACTGAAAATGAGTGTGAATCCGCAATTTATTTGGCTTCAATAATCCGTTGAGAACTCGCTGACCCACCGCTAAATTTGGAGAAAAGTACGTTTTTGTACAGCAGTGTTTTGTCTATCTTCTACTAGCATGACTTGTGATGTGTGTGTTGCGTGTTTGTTGACATTGCACAAGGGACCCGTTGCACAACAAGCCATTCCCGGGAACCAATCACCATCGCGTATTTGCGGCGTTGATTCCAATTGATCCAACGCAAGTTACTTAGAGCAACTGGCACTAAAAAAAAAATGTTTGTTTTGTTCGTTGCTTATTAATTTTTGGTCAGTTTTATTATTTCAAAAATAAATATTTCCCTCATTATTTATTCCTTCAAATATTTGTCTTAAATGTGTACTTGTAAGTATGTAATGTATGAGACTAATGCATATAAAGGCTTGCATGTTATCATAGTAAATTATAGACCAAACTCTGAGGCCATAACTTGTACCCCCCCCCCCCCCACCATAGGCGCACCGGGGGGGGGGGGGGGTTGAACCCCCCCCCCCCCCCCCACCCCTTTGACCCAAAAATGACTGTTTTGGGGGATTAATTGAACACCTCCACCCCCCCCCCCCCCCCACACCCATTTTCAAATTGTAAATGCATGGTCTCGAGACCAAATTTTAGCGGTCTCGACCGTCATTTTCGATGGGTCTTGGCCTCGAAAAGTGCGAAAAACCGCGGTCTCGACCTCAAAATTGTCAAAAACATTTAGTATCGGCTTCAAACATTTTCTACGACTACCCCCCCCCCCCCCCTCCCGACAGAAAAGTTTTCTTCAGAAAAATTTAACCCCCCCCCCCCCCTGGGTACGCCACTGCCCACCACCACCACACAGCTACAGTTATTACTGTTTAATATTTGGTGTATCTTCTAATTAATAGCACAATTGGGGGAGGGGATTTGTTCAGTTACAAGTGACATTATTTACTTTGATAGATGGTGATTATTATACATAGAGTTCTAATTAGTGCTCCACATCAAAAAAATTTTTTAATTTGTTTATTGAACAAAAAAGGAGATCTAATATTATTAAATGTGTGTAATGTATTGTTTTCTTTGATGATGACTATATAAACTTAAATTAAATTTTCAAACTTTGAATCTATCTTAGGTAAGGATGTTATAGAAAAGACTACACACATGTGACAGTGTCATACTCACCAAATGCATACAAACTCACATGCACACAAGCATTTCAAAACACACTATCAAAAAGACACACGGCACAGAACACACAAATTACAGACATTCAAATGCAATCCATCATACATGTTGCAATTAGTGAAACCTCTTTAAAGCGAGGTCCTTGGACCATGAAAAAAACCTTGTTATATCAAGTATCTCTCTATACCAGGGTCATAAAACAGACAGATTATAAAGAGCTAGGACCAGCATAATTATCTTGTTATAAGAGGGTTTACGTTTAGTTTCATCAGAGCTCTCTTTAACAAGGTTCCACTGTTCAAGGTTTACAAGAAATATTTGACAGAGATATTTTTATTTATGTTTGATGGTTTAGACAGTTGTAATTCATTCTGTGAATATTCCACATCATTCAAGGTAACATAATAAAATCCAAAGAAAACAAAAGGCTCAGTGTATATAATTTGTAGGATTCTTATTATTTTACTGAATATCATAATCCTCACATCACATCATTAGTACACAGACAGAAATTAAAATTTCACTGTGTCCCAGTCAATGAAAATTTGTCCTCTGAAATACATTCACTGGTGTAGATCATTTTGTAATATTGTTTAGGGGGGGTATATGGAAAAATACCCCCTCCCTCCCGTTGGGCTGAAAGATATTAATTACACAAGTGAAAATACATACATACAAGTTAAATGAAGAATGATCTATATCAAGTGCATTAGATCAGATAGAATGGGCCTGGGTGTACAGGGAAACCCTGTTATAACGAGGAAGTCGGGACTATCGATTTTACATCATTATAACCGGAATATCGCTATAACCAAGCTGGTTATAAGTGGAGCATTATGCCATTGGAACAATCAGGACCAAAGGATTCTCTTCATTATAAACCGTACCTCGTAATAAGCGAGCTCTTTATAACAGGGTTTCCCTGTATTAACTGTTCTGGGCCTGGGTGTATGGTTTAGTTGCTGATGCTGTAAGATATTGTCTGTCTAATCTGTCCAAACGATATGATGGCTCTCATGGTCGATTTGCAAATGTTCTCCAGGTGCTGCTTCATGGTTACATGCTGGTCCATTTAATATCAAGACATTTTACATTGAATGCGCATGATTAGTTGGCTATACAGACTGTCCCAGATAAAACGAAACCGGGTTTCATGGCAGAAATTTTCTGTCATAATTAATAATTTCCTTGATGATATATATATGTCTGGAAAGCTCTGTGTCTCTTCTTTCATTTGATGTACAACTTATGGCACATAATTCAAGCATGACTGAATTAGAACAATGGAAAGGGGTGTTACCAATATTCCATTTGCACGCATAAATTTTGTTTGGGTGAGTTTTAAGGGTTGTAAACGTACTTATTTTTAAAAGGGACAAACTCCACATAAAAGTTCATATTTTTATCTTTTACATGACACCTCATGCTAAACAAATAAATGATTTATGCCAGAGAACGAGTACAATGAAAACATGACTGATTTCTGCCCAAATGAGTGAAAGTTGAGTAAGAAGTCGCTCAGCTTTCCTGAATTAGCAGCTGACAATGGACTTTGATGCATGAGTGAATTTACACAAACATGGGGATCAGGGAAAACATGGGAAACAGGCTAGATCAGGAAAGTTACTCATTTGGGCTGGAATCAAGCATGTTTTCATTGTACTCGTTCTCTGGCATAAATCATTTATTTTTTAATCATGAGGTGTCATATAAAAGATAAAATTATGAATTTGTATGCGGTATTTGTCCTTTTTCAAAATAAGTAGGGGAACCCGGGGCAAAATGGAACGCGGGGCAAAGTGAAACACGCCCGGTAAATTTTTGTTTGTGCTGCCATCTATCTAAGTTCATGTGCCAATAACACTGCAACGAGGATGCATCGTTTTTGACCGGAGTTGCGCGAATACGTCATCATGTGTACTTTTTACGGAAAATATCAATTTTTCATACATAAAAAAACGATAATTAATATAAGTATATTATCTGCTAAAATACTGTGTTTATGCCGAATTATCACGAAAGCCATATTAATGATGGATGGGCTTAAGCTTAACTTTATACATCGTAGCACCGCTAGTAATCATTAGCCCACGTGAAGTTATGCATGTCTGTAAAATTTCACTTGTTCGGGGCAAAGTGGTTGGGGCATAGTGGAATGCATTTAACGTGAATGATTGTGTCGGTCATGCGATTATTGTGTTACATTTAAGAATTAGAACGAACGAGACCATGAAAATTCAAGTTTTTCACACTGAACACCATTACTTCTCCATTCTCCCTTTAAATTAAAACAGGACATTCAAATCTATGGACATATGTGTAAGGTCATATAGTACAACGATTCACCAGGAGGTAAATGGTTTTGACATTGAAGACAACCTCTTTGGGGAAGCGTTTCACTTTGCCCCGTTCCGTGTTTCACTTTGCCCCGGAGGTCCAGGGCAAAATGGATTTTTAATATTTTTTTCAAGTTCATAGCATTTAATAAAACGGATTATTTGAGAAACATTGTTAGTGTCATTTGTTAGTGGTAGTCCTAAGGTAAAAGTATAAACCAAATGTTTTGCTTTACTTTGCTTTGTAATCCTGTTCTGGTTGTTCCAATTTTTTTGGTCCGCTTTGCCCCGGGTTCCCCTACGTTTACTACCCTTAAAACTCACCCCAAAACCTCACCCAAACTTGCAATTTCTGCGTGCAAATAGAATCTTGGTAACACCACTTTCCATCGTTCTAATTCAGTCATGCGTGAACTATGTGCCATAAGTTATATATCAAATGAAAGAAGAGACACAGAGCTTTTCAGACATATATATATCATCAAGGAAATTATTCATTATAACATAAAATTTCTGCCATGAAACCCGGTTTCGTTTTTTCTGGGACAGTCTGTATAACTGTGTCCCTTTCAGTTACAGATTTTACTTCAGTCTAGTTTGAGTGTATTCCTGTTGAACAGAGTATTGCCACTTAGTGGCATGAAATTGTAAAGGAATGTGTGTGAAGTTGCATCTCTCTCCTGCCACCCAAGTTGTCACTAGTAGATGATGTGCTTTTGGTAGTGATGAGGCATATCATCGGCTCTAAGAACAGGCTGATCCCACCTGTAGGAATTAATGCAAGAAACAAACAAACAATGACTAGAAGTTGTGTTTAAAATAGCCTTTTACATTTAAAATTTTCAAAATGGGTTTTACAGTGGGGTAGTTATATTGGGGGCTAAGTGTGTGTCCTCCCATAATGAGCTTTTAACAAATTTAATGTCAAAACAATTATTAAAAAAAAAAATTATAATAATTACCAGGCCTGATAATTACACATCCCTCCCCACCCTATGTAACTAGAATACAAGTTTCAGAGTGAGTGGTTGACATCAATTTAAATCACTTGTTAAGTCAGACAAGGTAACCAAATCTCTGTGAATAGTACTCTGTACAGTGTACTCCCCACGTCCCCCCCCCCCTCACCCTTCCTCTTTATGAGCGTTCGGGTGTAATATAGATTGCCTGTAAGAATTTCAACAACAGAAATGCACAGAAAATGGAATTGATGAATACTGTCTTAGAGTATAACTAGAAATACTTTTTTTTTTCATTCCATTTAGATTGATACCTCCAAATTTTATTATATTTCATTCAACTAAACTGTCCTTAATTTCACTCAACTCATTCAATTTGACAGCAAGTATAAGTTAATTGCTTGCTTTACTAAATTCTGACGAGCATAATTTTTAATTTTTATTTTTGGTGGTCGGCTGCTTAAGCAGCCGACCACCAAAAATAAAAATTATAATGTCGAGGCAATGATTAGTGATAGAGTTATCGATCTAGTCGAGATCATATGACGTTTGGTGATCATTTTTTTGACTTTTTTTTCCTCCAAATTCTGCCAGAATTATGCAAAAAAAAGTCACATTGTGCCAGAATATCGCTAAAAAAAGTAAAATTATGCCAGGCATAATGCCAGATGCTAAAAGGGTAAAGATTATGTCAGAAAGCATAATTATGCCAGATCTGGCAACGTTGGGTGAAAATCGAAAAGGCGCGAGTTTAATAAATTCAACCCTCACTACCGACCAGGCTAGGCCGGTAGTACAGGCAGGGAAAGTGGGACCATCCGCTACCCCCACAAAAGCAGCATAAAACCGCAGCAAATCTCGCCCAACTTTGAAGGGCGATTGCACAAAATCTAGCGGTGGGTCAGGATATGGTTAACATTTTCATGTATAAGAAATACTATATTTCCATAACAATATAAAATTAGAAAATCGTAATGTCGAAATATTGCACGATTCGGTATTAAATGGTCCAAAGTAAAACACGGGACAAATTTAAAACAGAAAAGTAAGCTATTCAAATATGGTTCAAAATTGCATGTTTCAATCGTTTCGTAACGCTCGAAATTAACATTTTTTGCTGGTGGCCCGGTCGGGCCAGTAAAATTAGTGTTTTTCTAATTTTGCTGGCCCGAAACTAAAATCTGCTGGCCCGAAAAAAAATAAAGAAAAACGTAAGTAAAATGAAGTATGGATCACACATAGGTCCATTAGCAATGGTTGTAACATCGCGAGATTTGACGACGTGTTGAAGTAAAACTGAAAACGTTTTGTTCTTATTTATTGGTTTAAACGTTTGGTTCATGTATTTTGTTTTAACACAAACCCACGACCCCCATAGTCGAGTGGTGGGGTATTCTGCAGTTAAATAAAATACTCAGACGGCCTGGGCCAAGTAGGGACCTATGCATTTCCATTTATTGATTATCAATTGACATTTCAGAAGTGGTGGCCTCCTGGCCCCAGCCGTATCAATGCTTTAAAAATCGATGACAAGGAAATATATACCAATAAATCGATTTTATAGGAGTATATAACAATACAAAAAATTAAATTAAATACTCAGACGGCCTGGGCCAAATAGGGACCTATGCATTTCAATTTATTGATTATCTATTGACATCCGAGAAGTGGTGGCCTCCTGGCACCAGCCCTTTCAATGCATTAAAAATCGATGACAAGGAAATATATACCAATAAATCGATTTTATAGGAGTATATAACAATACACAAAATTAAAATAAAATACTCAGACGGCCTGGGCCAAGTAGGAACCTATGCATTTCCATTTATTGATTATCAATTGACATCCGATAAGTGGTGGCCTCCTGGCCCCAGCCGTTTGAATGCTTTAAAAATCGATGACAAGGAAATACATGTCAATAAATCGATTTTATAGGAGTATATAACAATACACAAAATTAAATTAAAATACTCAGACGGCCTGGGCCAAGTAGGGACCTATGCATTTCCATGTATTGATTATCAATTGACATCTGAGAAGTGGTGGCCTCCTGGCCCCAGCCGTTTCAATGCTTTAAAAATCAATGACAAGGAAATATATACCAATAAATCGATTTTATAGGAGTATAAATTAGTGTTTTTCTAATTTTGCTGGCCCGAAACTAAAATCTGCTGGCCCGAAAAAAAATAAAGAAAAACGTAAGTAAAATGAAGTATGGATCACACATAGGTCCATTAGCAATGGTTGTAACATCGCGAGATTTGACGACGTGTTGAAGTAAAACTGAAAACGTTTTGTTCTTATTTATTGGTTTAAACGTTTGGTTCATGTATTTTGTTTTAACACAAACCCACGACCCCCATAGTCGAGTGGTGGGGTATTCTGCAGTTAAATAAAATACTCAGACGGCCTGGGCCAAGTAGGGACCTATGCATTTCCATTTATTGATTATCAATTGACATCCGAGAAGTGGTGGCCTCCTGGCCCCAGCCGTTTCAATGCTTTTAAAATCGATGACAAGGAAATATATACCAATAAATCAATTTTATAGGAGTATATAACAATACAAAAAATTAAATTAAATACTCAGACGGCCTGGGCCAAGTAGGGACCTATGCATTTCCATTTATTGATTATCTATTGACATCCGAGAAGTGGTGGCCTCCTGGCCCCAGCCGTTTCAATGCTTTAAAAATCGATGACAAGGAAATACATGTCAATAAATCGATTTTATAGGAGTATATAACAATACACAAAATTAAATTAAAATACTCAGACGGCCTGGGCCAAGTAGGGACCTATGCATTTCCATGTATTGATTATCAATTGACATCTGAGAAGTGGTGGCCTCCTGGCCCCAGCCGTTTCAATGCTTTAAAAATCAATGACAAGGAAATATATATACCAATAAATGTATTTTATTGGAGTATAATTAATATAGCAATACAAAACAATTAAATAAAATACTTAGACGCTTGGGGCCTATGTATTTATTGATTATTAATTGATATCAGAGAAGTGGTGGCCTCCTGGCCCCAGCCGTTTCAATGCTTTAAAAATCAATGACAAGGAAATATATAATAATAATAATAATATAGAGCATTTATAATGCGCCATGACTCTAGTGAACACTATTCTCAGGCGCAATAGAAAATAAAAAAGGAAAGTAAAGGAGAGAGAGAGAAACAGAAAGTTAGTCCCTAATCAAATGCTAATTTAAACAAAAATGTCTTTACACCTATTTTAAATGACTCAATTGAGGTGGCATTTCTAACATTAACTGGCAAAGAATTCCATAATATTGGTGCCGAATACAAAAATGACTTTTCACCTGCCAACGATTGAAGTTTTGGTACTGATAACATATTACAATTCAGGGAGCGAAGATTTCTATTTGGTACATATACACTAACCAAATCTAAAATATATTGAGGAGAACGACCATTGAGAGCTTTCCATGTCATAAGGAGTATTTTATACATAATTCTCTCTTTTACAGGTAACCAATGAAGGTCCTTCAAAATAGGAGTAATGTGAGAAAACTTAGAAATACCAGTAAGAACTCGTGCTGCAGCATTCTGAGCCTTTTGTAACTTAGCAAGTTGTGTAACTGGTGCATTATATAAGAATGAATTACCATAATCTAAACGTGATATAACATAAGAATGAATAACAGAGGCAGCTACTTCTTTTGATAATGATTTACGAATACTTCTAATATTACGGATATGATAGTACACTGAACGGCACGTTGCGTTGATGTGCGAAGACATTGACATAGTGGAATCAAATTGTACACCTAGATTTCTAACATTTGACACTGCTTGGACTTCTACGTCACCAATTTGTATTGAATTACTTTGAATCTTACCACGATGCCTTTGAGATGCAACAACTATAAATTCACTTTTATCATCATTTAACTTGAGTCTATTTACAATCATCCATCGTCTCATATCTGCTATGCAGGATTCAAGTTTTCTCTTGGCCATAACTTCACTATTGGGTTCAGAAAGTTTAAAGGATGTGTACAGCTGTATATCATCAGCATATAAATGGACATTTACATTGTGACGACGGGCTATTTCTGCAAGGGGAGTATTATAGATAGTAAAAAACAATGGTCCTAAGACTGAACCTTGGGGTACTCCGTATAGGAGCTCCTGTTCAGAGGAGAATGAGTCATTGACTCGGACTGATTGTTTCCTATGACACAAATATGAATTTATCCAAGATAATGCTGATCCCTCCACTCCAAGCATGTCAAATCGATGTATAAGAAGATCAATGTCAATGGTGTCAAACGCAGCTGACAGATCGAGCAATACAAGGAATACAGCGTGCTTTGAATCCATGGAGAGAAGGATATCGTTATGAACTTTAATGAGGGCGGATTCAGTGCTATGGTGCTTTCTATAAGCAGACTGAAGAGGTTCTGTTAAGCTGTTTTGATCCAGATAGGCTTGGAGGCGACTAGCGACGACTCGTTCAAGAACTTTGGACTGGAATTTCAAGTTTGAAACCGGTCGGTAGTTCTGGAAAGAATCTGGATCAAGGCTTGGTTTTTTCAAAAGTGGTTTTATGATCGCTTTCTTAAAGGATACAGGAAATAAACCGGATTCAAGGGATCGATTAACTATTAATGTAACATGTGGTACAATGACTTCAAAATGCTTCTTAAGCAGCCACGTTGGAATTGGATCGTGAGGGCTGTATGTAGATGGCGAATTCTTGATGATTCTGGCGACTTCATTCTCTGATGCTGGTTCAAAGCTGGATAAACGGCATTCAACTCGGGGTTGCTGGTCTCCGGGTGCTGGCAAATGAGCTAGTTGAGAAGCAGCTAAGTCCAATTGAGCACGAATGTCGATGATCTTTAGGAAGAAGAACTTGTTGAAAGTCTCAGCGAGATCTCTCTCATCCGAATGAGCAGGGAGAATTTACTTTTTGCCGCGATGAAGGGCATCACTGACGACCTTGTACACTTCGCTTTGATCTGAGCAGTTCTTTATTAAGTCTTCCAAATGCTTGTCCTTGGCTTTCTGTATCAATGAGAAGACAGCAAGTCTCTGTGTGACGAAGGATTCTCTGTCAACAACAAGTTTACTCTTACGCCACTTCTTCTCTAGCCTACGTCGTTGTCTTTTGGCATCAGCTATCTCATCTGCAAACCAATAAATCGATTTTATAGGAGTATATAACAATACAAAAAATTAAATAAAATACTCAGACGGCCTGGGCCAAGTAGGGACCTATGCATTTCCATTTATTGATTATCAATTGACATCCGAGAAGTGGTGGCCTCCTGGCCCCAGCCGTTTCAATGCTTTAAAAATCGATGACAAGGAAATATATACCAATAAATCGATTTTATAGGAGTATATTACAATACAAAAAAATAAAAATAAATACTCAGACGGCCTGGGGCAAGTAGGGACCTATGCATTTCCATTTATTGATTATCTATTGACATCCGAGAAGTGGTGGCCTCCTGGCCCCAGCCGTTTCAATGCTTTAAAAATCGATGCAAGGAAATATATACCAATAAATCGATTTTATAGGAAATATATATACCAATAAATGTATTTTATTGGAGTATAATTAATATAGCAATACAAAACAATTAAATAAAATACTTAGACGCTTGGGGCCTATGTATTTATTGATTATTAATTGATATCAGAGAAGTGGTGGCCTCCTGGCCCCAGCTGTTTCTTTGCCTTAAAACCAATGACAAGAAAGTACCAATAAATGTATGTTTCTATTGTTTTGATAAGTTATAATGTATTTCTTTGTATTTGACTTCCATAGTCAGTGTTATTTCCTTTCAATTCTCACTAAAAATTCAAATACTTCATTTGGAGCCCATAACCAGTGCCCCCCCCCCCCCCCCCCCAATAATTTGGAAAAAAACAATAGAAAATATATTACATAAGGGGCCATTTGTTGAAGAAAAAAAAACATAGAAATACATAAGGTGTTCCCCCCTCCCCCCCCCCCCCACCCCCCCCCCCCCCCGTCCGACTACGCGCTACGCCACTGCTCATAACAAATAAGTTAGAAGCTAAAGGCTGAATACGAATAATGAACAAGGAATAAGAAATTGCGAATATCGAATGAGGAACAAGTAACCAACTTCACATTGCGAATATCGAACAAGTAACAAGTAACAAACTTCACATTGCGAATATCGAACAAGTAACAAGTAACCAACTTCACGCCGGTAAACTACTATGCTTACCAAATATGCTGTTTTTATTGTCCTTTGAAATCCGAATCGTAACATTTGAGCTCCTTTTCTCTGGAAAAAATGAGTAGTTGCTGCACACCCTGAATCGTGGTAAGCATGTACACAAAGTATGAACCCTGATGAAGGGCCGATTTGCTCAAAATACAAATTTGCTAAATAGTCTCAGTTTAGGACTAGGAATGGTTTACATTCGGATTTTATTAATTTGAGTCTGATCATCATCGTTCATATTTGTATCATTTCGAGTTTTGATGAATTTGATCACACTTGACTTACGCCCTTCATATATCGATTATTACGTCCGAAGCGTGCACGCCCACGCCGCGCTATAAAATCCCATCGCAAAGAAGATCGGTCTCTCATAGAATAACACGTGTTTCGTCGCGGCGGCGCGCCACGGCGAGGGCAAGCTAGGCAGGCGGTGCGTGAAGCCAACACTCCGGGATCGAGAGCGCAAACGGACGCGTCTGAATACTTATGCACTAGTATTCAAGAGCAAGCTTCCTGCGCGATTTCTTGTCGTAGATGGCATCAGGTATAAGAGTCGCTGATATAGCAATTTCCTATCATCATCAAGTTCAGGTGGCGCTGTAAAGCGCTGCTGTGGTCTTCACGAGAGCACGCCATGCAACTCTGTCTTCTGCCAAGTGTGTTGCACCCTTCATTCCTTCCCCGGACACTCTCTTGATATCGTCAGTCCAAGATGTAGGTGGACGACCTCTGCCACGTTTTCCTTCAATTGCGCCTTGCAGTATTCTTTTCTCAATTCCTTCAGTTCTCCTAACCATGTGCCCGAAGTACTTTAGTTTTCGTTCCATAATTCCCCTTCTGATAATTAAGTCTGTGCCAATCTTGTTCAGAATCCATACATTTGTCTGTCTATCTTGCCAAGACACCTGTAAAAGCCTTCTGTAGCACCACATCTCAAAAGCGTCAACTCTTTTTCTGTCGTTCTTTGTCATGGCCCAAGACTCGCATCCATATGTAGCAATGGAGAATGCAGTTGCACGAAGAAGTTGAACCTTCAGATCGAGTGACAGGCCTCGGCTTCTCCAGATATGAGACATGCTCTGCACAGTTGATCTTGCTATTGCCAGTCTTCTCCTTATCTCTGTGGTGCTTCCTCCTTTGTTATTGATTATGGAACATAAGTAGTCAAACTGACTGACTACTTCAATCGCCTTTCCATCTATGGTGAAATCGTTGTTGTTGCTGTCTTTGTCGACTACCATTATTTTAGTCTTTTTAGTGTTCAATAGAAGATCTTTCTCTTCACTCGCCTTTTTAATACGGTTCAATAGGTCAATGAGCTCCTCTCTACTGCTGCAAACTAGAGTAGTGTCATCCGCATACCTCAGGTTTGTGATCTTTGTACCCCCGAATTTCACTCCTCCGTTGAAACCTTCCAGTGCCTCTCTCATGATGTCCTCAGAATATATATTAAAAAGGTTTGGAGATAATATACAGCCCTGACGTACACCTCGGCCTATTTCAAACAACTCAGTATCCCCACTACTGGTCCTCACTGTAGATTCTTGGTCCTGGTAAAGATTCTTGATCAGTCCTACTATGTGACTTGGGAATCCCATCTTTGTCATTGTATCCCACAGTTGATGGTGGCTTACACAGTCGAATGCCTTACTGTAATCTATGAAGCACATATAAAGAGGGTGTTTGAGTTCTCTGCATTTCTCGATTACATTTCTGATGTTAACAATCTGATCTCTTGTCCCCCTGCCTATAATTGCGTGTAAATGGTCCTGTCAACTGGACCAATTTACTAGTAGATGTGGTATGGATCTGATACCGAGTGCAGTGATAGCTTTTTGTAGACTTTAATCCAAGTCATTAATATGTGAATCATTGATAATATCATCCTAAAAATCACAGCCCTGATAAAATTATATATGAAAGAAATGGACTTATCTTGGGGTCACCAAATGATAGAATTTAGGAAGTTTCAATGTACGATTTTTAAGTTTGATAGTACTTACAATGTACTAACACAAATATACATGTGTGGGACTGAGCTATAACCATTTTCTTTTAAACAAATTCGGAAAACTTTATTGCATTTCTAGAGTAATATAATATTTAGAAACAAACAAATTCATACCTGCTTATGATTATTCCTTCATAATTCATGTCAAACTTTATAAATCATCTGGAAGAGGAATTAAAACCCTATTCTTGCCGATACAAATCATGCCATACGAGTTTCATTGCAAGCACAGTGAATGAGTAGTATGCTTGTGTTTATAAAACGGCTCCGGTAAATTCAGTAACGTGATTGGCTAATACCGATCACGTGGGCATTGGTTACTTTTCACCAACTGCACCACCGTGCCGATACCGCGTAACCACCGTGCCGATACCGCGTAACCACCGTGCCGATACCACGCAACCATCGTGCCGAAGGTGTGCAACCCGTGACGTCACAATGCTTGTTTACATAGAATTCTACGCAGACAAATTGCGAAAGTGAAGAAAAAAAGATGTAAAATGCTTTGTTTTGTAAATTATCTGTTCTGTAGTATATAAATCGTAGCAGTTTCGTAAATTATATGGTATGTGGTTTGATATTGGTAAGTTTTGGAATGCAAATGCATACAATTCTTTGCCAATTCTCACTTTTATGGGAAAATATTCGGCAATTCCCATCAACTGAATTTGATCTGCAGAGTCAAATTCAGTGAAGCGAGTGCAGTAAGTGTTGATGATTTTTGTAAATTCCTAATAAATTCACACTCTAGAGAGTAGATCTAGGTAGTCTGGGTTACTAATTTTGGCAAGTCTGTTTTCAATAATCCAGCAAAATAAAACAATCCGTGGTTGAGCTCGATTTATAAAACAAATAATACTACGGCCTTTGTATCGTGCGTCATGTAAATTCATCGCACTCTCGGGCTATGTTAGCTGTGCATTGTGCACAACGCACAGCTAACAATAGCCCTCGCGTGCAATGCATTTACACAACGCACTCAAGACCGTGTATTATTTGTATAATATTGAGTGGGCAGCTCTGGTGCACTGCATGCACTGACATGCACTTCCTGCCTAGGCCTATGCACACACGTGGTTGGCAAAACAGCAGAAGTAGTTGTACTTTACCCTCTGAAAGTAGTTTATTGATTTAATTTATTATGCAAGTTGAAGGGAGGATGTTCATATGAGGCAACAGCAAAAAAAAACTGAAAGGGGGGGGGGGGGGAGGGGGGTGGGTGGCGGGGAGAACAATGCCTTGTTTATGTTTATGAACGTGAAAAGTGCGCTTTGCGATATTTGCCTCAAGAGAACTCTTGAGGCAAATGTCGGAAAGCGTTCTTATTTGAACATTTTTTACTTCTTTTTGCTTCCTTTTTAAATCACAATTCAAGTGTTTTCTGTATGGTATTAAATTTGCAAACATAGACCATTATTTTCTGCACCATGGTTTCAACATTTGATGGCCCGATCGGGCCAGCAAACATGGGTAAAATGATTTTTTTACTGGCCCGACAACAATTTTTGGTGGCCCCGGGCCATCGGGCCTGTGCTAATTTCGAGCGTATAACACTAGAAATAATCAAGAAGTGGTATTGTTTTAAACACAAATATTAAGAGAAGTCAGGGTTCACGTACCTCATTAACTAAGACAAACATTTGGCCAGAGTTGTGTCATATCAGTTTCGCCGGACCGTCAAGTGGAGCAAAGCAGTGGGTTTTTTCACAAAGTTGTTGATCACATCCGGGTTCTTTTGATACGCGTCCGTTTTACTAAAGGCCCAGTCCCATACTGACGATTTTCACGGCGATTCGCAACGATTTGACATTCGTCGAAAAAATCGCCATGGTCGTGTTGCATCGTGTTACATCGTATCGGTTCTTCCCCCAAAACCGTTGCGCATCGTGAAGAAAATCGTGAAAGTGGAGCCAAAATCGCCGTCTTCAACTGTTCAAAACAATCGCCACGCCACGACGATTTTTACCAAAAACTATTGTATTTACCGTTGCATAATCGTGTCACGTCGTTCCACATCGTTGCAATTCGTTGCGACTCGTATCGCTTCGTTGTGAAGATCGCCGCTTTCCGTTTTTGAACTGACCATAGGCATAAAGACTTACGTAATACCTATTTATCACGAGAGGGGGAGGGGGTGAATGAATAGATCATCCAATTTTTGGTGATTTTTTTTTTGGTTGAATTGTATTAATGACAGATCTACGCCCATGGAACTGACTCAAACAAGTCCGATTGTTCATATGGTGCACTGCCCTATTGTTCCATAAAAAGAATGAAAGAAAATCGTCGCGACATGGCGATGGTTTTGAACAGTCCCAAAACATTCGTTGTGCTAACACGATTCATGGCGTTCTTCGCGATGCGCAACGGTTCGCAGAACGAATTTCAACGACTCGCAACGAACTACAACGACTCGCGACGACTCAAGCGATTTTCTCCACGAATGATAATTCGTTGCGAGTCGCCGTAAAAATCGCCACTATGGGACCACAACTTTTTTTCTGCCACGATTTTTCTACCGCAATGGTTAAAGACAAAAGAAGGACGAACTGACTCGTTGAACAATGATGAAGAACGAATATTCGTCTTGAGTCGCCGTACAATTCTTCCAAATTCGTTGTTAAATCGTGGCTAAATCGAGTCGATTCGTTCTAGTAAATCGTTGCGAGTCGTTGCGAGTCGCCGTGAAAATCGTCAGTATGGGACTGGGCCTTTATCTAACGCGTGAAACCGCCGTGACTTACACGTGCTGCTCACGTACGGTGTCCTTACTCACTCGCATGTTGTAATTGCGTGCAAGTGCGAACAACCTTTTCTGCTCATATTATACTGCAGAAATCAGTGCGCACAACGTGCGTTGTAAGTGCGGAGCACGTGCTTACTCGGTACAGTCCACGTGAGTTCTGCGTGCTCATTGGACAGTTGAACTGGGGAAGTGCCGAGTAAGCACGGACCACGCACTTATCACGTGCGCAGCACGCACGTGCGCTCATTGGCTGTAGAGGGCACGCGCGTCACCCGTACTGGGCGTGAATCGGTAGCCCGACCGCAGCCCGAACGCAGCGAAAGTTCCTCGTGCACTAAAAGTGCTACGGATTGTCTGCGTGCTCCCAAATCCGTACTGAGGCGGTACTCACCACGTACGGATACCCAAATTTTGCCCACGTTTTTGCAAGTAGACAGCACGCACTTGCAAGTACGGCGGGTTGTGACCACGGCTTTCCACGGGCGTCGATCTGTCATTGATACCATTCAACAGGGGGATGATCTATTCATTCACCCCCCCCCCCCCTCCCTCGTGATGAATAGGTATTACGTAAGTCTCTACACCCATGGACAGTTCAAAAACGGAAAGCGGCGATCTTCACAACGAAGCGATACGAGTCGCAACGAATTACAACGATGTGGAACGACTTGACACGAATATGCAGCGGTAAATATAATGATTTTTCGTGAAAATCGTCGTGGCGTGGCGATTGTTTTGAACAGTTGAAGACGGCGATTTTGGTTCCGCTTTCACGATTTTCTTCACGATGCGCAACGGTTTTGGGGGAAGAACCGATACGATGTAACACGATGCAACACGACCTAAGCGATTTTCTCGAAGAATGTCAAATCGTTGCGATTCGCCGTGAAAATCGTCAGTATGGGACTGGGCCTTTACATACCCTAATTATACATCAAATGTCATTGAAGGGGTCATATTATTTCATGTTCAAGTTCCTCTTTGGTGTGACCCAAGTTCCTATTTGGTGTGACTCTATCACTTGCGCGTTGTACGAGGTTCATACCAACAGAATCGTCCCTTGATAATTCAGAAGTTTTACGGGAAGACATATCACCTGTGCTTTGGAGAACAGTTTGAACTGTTTGTCAAAATTCATCATCTTAATTCATGTAAGTACAAGTTTGCTTCCATTGGATTCATGTTACGCTGTTATAGTCATATTCCTACTCATACTAGTCAAGTGTGTATAAATGAATGTGTGCTGGTTTGCATTGTATCCTATGACCGGGGGTAATATTATCATTGTAAAGCGCTTGGAGATGATTATCAATCATATTAGGCCCTATATAAATCGAAACATTATTATTATTATTAATTGTGTTTGCACAGGGAAATATATATTATTGTTTCAGAATCGGCTCGGATTCGGCAGATTTTTCACATTTATACAAATATTGTGTGGATAAATGTAATCGTTAGGACGGTTAGGATTAAAAAAACACTTTAATGGCAAATTCATTGGAAAAGGTGTATTATATTTCAAAGAAAGCAAACTTTTTAGAAGGGAGGGCCATATTATTATGGCACCCTCTTTCCACCGGCTGTCCCTCGTTCATATCATACAACGATACGGAATCGCATCGCGACAGTTACACGGAAATGCGTATTTTGTCGCCCGCCCACAGCATGCATGCAGGTGTTGCGAATGGGAGTTCGTAGTTAGCCCACGGAGCAGTATGACGTCATCGGGTTTTCGGAAGATTGTACAAAAATTGAGGCTTTACGCGTACGTTTACGGCACAGCCTGTGCATTTAAGTACAGAGCTCTATGCAGAATTTCCGCGTGCGTGTGTGAATTTTCTTGTGTTTCGTTACGTTTGAAAGACCTGACCCCCCATATAAAATTGAATAAATATAACCATTCATTTTAATTTTCAAACTTGAAGCAGGCAAAATATTTTTGTTTAGAATAAAAATCACATCTTTGCCCGTTTTCAACGCTTTAAAGAAAACAGTACACACAAATCTACGTACGGGGCCTTTTCGATTTCAATAAAAGCCCCGATACGAACGTTGGCATTTTTGTTAAAATGATCCGAAAATAAATAGACAAAATAAATAATTTTAAAAATCAGTCTTATGTATATGAGATGTCCATTATGATTACGGTAATTCAGAAAAAAAAACATTTATGACTTCGAACCAAAATACCCGTGAAAACACGTTTCAAATGTGACAATAATTGCACGAAGGTCTATGTGACAACGGGCAATATCGATGTTTTTGGTATAGTGAATTTGATCCGCGACCACGACATTACCAGTGCGATTTGTCGCAAAAATAGGCTAAATTACGCGGTAAATACACCAAAGAACAAGCACCAATGCCAAGGAGCCCGCATGCGTTGCTCCGCACACGTGAGCGATCGTTTCGAACATCAAAACTGCCGAACCGGTGCCGCAGCACTGAATTGAATTCTGTGATCATTACCTGACCGGCAATCCTCTTCCCTTTTGCGATCGCTTTGTTCTTTGCACAATTTTAACGTTGCTCGCTGCACAATCTAACATTTGTGGTAAGTTATTCTTCTTTTCAGACTACCATATTTCACATGCCTAATTATGAATAGATACACTTTCCAAAAAAGTAAAAGTTTGCTTCCTTGAAGTCGGCAAGTACCTTTTTGGAACTTTTCGCACTTTTACTACCAGTTTTTCAATGACAATTTCGAGCCGTTACAGCTTATAGTTAGGCATACACGTAATTTGTTATAATTATAGGTTTTCCCATCCATTTTCAAACTATCGTCAATTAAATTAAAACAATGCTAACTTCAATTTCGTCCTGAGAAGTCAGGAAACTGCAATAGCTACATTCGATTGCGTCATTTACCATTCGAATTTATCAATGGTCATTCAAATTTAAAATTGGCTCATTCGAATTCGTCATTTTGCAATGGAATGCGTCCCGACTGGTCATAAAACGCACAATGTGAAGTTCGAATTCGTCATTGTTCATTCGATTTCAAGACTTCATCGTTCAATTTCGTCATGTAGTGTGATTGCCCTGGTCCATATGTATTTCCCTATTGTAGCTCATCATTTCAAAATGAATAACTTAAAAAATAGGTGTTTCTAAAACCATCAAATGATCAGAAAACAATTTATTTCGATATTGCAATTCACAAAACAAAAGTACAAAAGTCTGATTGATTGATCCATGCAATAAATTTATGTTGGGAAACACATTACCATATCAAAATACAAAAACTGTTCAATAGACGATAGACTAAAATTGTATGAATTTCTGGGATACAAAACAAACATAGACATTGGGTTTAAATACAAAGGATAATGAAACCAAATACAGCATTCGATATTGTTTGACGAATTTGAACGGGAATAACGAAATTGAATGCCCAATGACGAAATTGATCATCACATTGTACACCGGCCGGAGTGATCGGACGAAATTGAATGAGCTTTGACCAAAAAATGGCTGTTTTGGGGGGGTTTGAACCCCCCCCCCCCCCCCATTTCAAATTTTAGCCGGTCTCGACCATCATTAACCTGGTCTCGGCCTCGAAAATTTGCGAAGATCCCGGTCTCGGACTCGAAAATGTTGACATTTCTTGGTCTCGGCTTCACAAATTTTCTACGGACAACCCCCCCCCCCCCCCCCCACTGAGAGGGTTCTCAACTAATGGCCTTGGTCTCGGTCTCGAAAATCTTACAAAATAAACCCCCCCCCCCCCCCCCTTGAAAAAATCCTGAGTACGCCACTGGGTTCAATACTTATTTCGTAGGAGATATTTTCATTCAAATTTAATTTTAATTAAAAGAGCCACTAAAGGACTATTGGAATATATAGATCTAGTCAAGCCTACATATGTATTGAGAAATACTACAGTTTGATAAGTAAGCTTTAATTTGATACCAGTGGCGTAGAATTTTGTGTTTGTGTTGATTTTAATTGTTTAAATTCGAACTGAAGAATACATTTTCAGTCATAAAAATTAAAGTTCAATGTTTAAAGGTGCACCTGTAAAGTGTCAGATATTGCCAAAAATGAGATTTGAGACTTCAATCCTGTATCAAAATCATTGAAATATATGTCCAAATGACGTGTGAAAGTTTCATTGAAAAAGAACACTGATTTCCTGGTTAAAAAGGCGAAAATATGCGTCAGCTTTTACAACGGACGTTTATGAGGTTTATGGCCGTTAACGCTTTTGGGCTGTATGATAGATATCGTCATACTAAAGGGGCATTTGAACAAATCTAACCCTATGTTATTCCTCTCTTATCATAAGCTAAACAACACGGTAGAAGAGAAACGAGGAAGCTCCAAGTAATTTTCATGGAGTTAGACACTTTACAGGCTTCCCTTTAAGCTTTCATTTGATACCAAGATTGTATCTACCTCTAGTTTTGACAAAGATTTTTGACGTTTTAGGAAAAATTGCACATTGGGAGGCCATTACCCAGAGACTTTGTACACGTGCGCCGCTACCTGTGCCACCCTCTGGCTCCAACATTCAAATGGCTGTATCTCCAAAGAGGCATAGCTTTGAAAGTGAAACTTTGCGGACTGATAGCACTCTGATAGCTCTTTAAAATGATACCAAATGTGTTTCAGGTTTTGAAAAAAATTAAGAAAATGATAGCAAATGAACCCAAAATGTAACGGTGCCACCCTATTTGGAGGCAAGTTCATGACTAATATCCTTAGACGATCAGTAGCACTGGCGTACTTGTGGGGGAAGGCCCCCCCCCCCAAAAAAAAAAAAAAAATAATAAAATTAAAAATATATACCGTAGTTGCTAGAGAACCCGGCCGGGGGGAGAACTCGGCCAAAAAATGGACAGGGCTGTCTTTGAAATTAGATTTGCCGAGAATGCACTGAACATGCGACTCGAAACTTATATCAAACGATTTATCTGCATATTGCTCATAACATACATGTATCTTGCTGTTCTGTAGTCCTCCTGGTTATCCAGAAAATCGCTTGAAAGTCAGTCTTTAAACTCCAAAATTTGTTATTTTTTATTTTGTTCACGATAATTTGAGATTTCAATTTTTATAATCTTTATTCTCGCTTTTGTAAATCTACGCTCAGTAGTTCATTTCGGTAGAAACTTACACCAACTGGACCGCAATATCGCGGTGCCTTCGCTGATAAAAAATTATCGCTCAACGGCAAAGCGGGTTTCCGCACGGCGCGATTTTATGCACGAAGGTTCAATTTATCGCAGTGCAGGAGAACCCGGCCATAAGAGGAGGGCCAAAGTCGAAAAAAGTGACTTTAGGTTGCCAGATCTCCACAACAAGTTTAAACCGATTTTAATTGCAAGTATTTTTAATGAGACAACATAATTCAGAGGTCTACCTCAACAAATTTGTTGCGAACACCTCCAAATCCAAGATGGCGTCCAAAAAAGCAGCCGTTTTGTATTGCTATAGATAATTGCCGAGATTTCCCAAACGACACCTCATATCAACATTATTCTGCAGTCATATTAAAGACAATAACATTTCCTATAATCTGATACCAAACACCGTGGAGTTCAGGATATGTAACACGGTCATTTTTAGCCCCAAACTCAAATTATAGGCATTTTTCCCCCAAAATATGAAATTATAGATTTACATAATTACGTATAAATCAATTATTGTATTAGCAGTTGAATTAATACTTTTCAGAAAACTGTCCAATTATATCAACAATACTCTCTAAAAATGTCAAGTGTGTACCATATCTGAACAAAAAGTTATAGTTCTTGGAAGTCAGCATTTGATATCGACAAAACGGGTAGTTTTGCATGAATTCTCATGCTATACAGGGTGTCTCAAAAATGTGTAATCTTAATTATAGGATTTGTATTTCAAAATGATTGTGTCAATTTCGGGACACCTTCAATTCCAGTTATGAACAAATTAAAAAAACACCATTTCTTGTAATATGATGAATATTCCACCATCATTATGTAGTCCGTGTAGATGTCGTGTCTGTCTTGTATTTGTTTAACTGCATTTATCATAAATCAAGCACTAAAAATGAACTTAATTCCACTCCACATGGAGCATTCCAGTCAGCTGCATACTGACGCGCATGCCATGCATATTGCGAATTTGAATCATACTGGGTGTCCATGATGTGTTTAAAACATTGTCAAGATCATGTTCATTATCTTGAATAAGTGTCTTACTGAAGTACACAATATGCGGGACATACTGTAATATGTGCAGAGCGTATCTAGATTCGAACACCATCTTGATCGCAAGGTATGCACCCTTCATATCTTATTACATGTACCTGGAGACCATAAAGGTCTATACAAATTGTCTGACTCAGTATTAAAACAAAACAAACTCAATTGCTAAACTAATATGTACAACACCGAAAAGCCTCAGCAAGCCGAATGTTTATTTTTTGTGCACTACACTGTACTCGTGTAACCATGGTAACAACAGCCGATTATGGACAAATATATACCAAATCAACAAATATTTATTTAAAAAACTTAAAATAGCAGATAAAGGGTGTTATTTCACATGTGATTTGTTTTCCTCCATGTTCACGCGAAAATAAGTGTGCATAATGCGGCTTGTAGTAGCCAGATATATGATTTATTGTATTTCTATTGTTGTTGTTACTATGGTTACAAATGTACACGGTGGTACAATAGAGTTATTCTACGATAAACCTAATAGCCTATTCAAAGTTTTCATCGAACCCTGAAAAAGTCTAGCTAACTGTGGTGTTCCGAATAATAATCATGTTATAAACATAATTATCCAGATATGGTCGATCCAACTGTAAAGGACGAGCGCCTCCCATTCGAATATTGCACTAAATAGTGCACTTTGCATGACGGATTTATTATTGCAGTGAAATTTCCGATACTCTATTTTTGTGTATTACAAAAAGATGGCGGCATATTTATGACATAAAAGAAGAAAACTGAAGGTTTTGCTAAAAAGGGTATACAAAATATGTCATTATTTAGGAGAATTTCTTGAATAAAATCCGTAAACAAGAATTACATTTATTGGGGCACCCTGTATAGTGTTCGAAATCGTACAAATTTGCTGTATTTGTCGATATCAAATGCTGACTTCCAGTTATTATAACTTTTTGTTCAGATACGATAAACACTTGGAATTTTCACAGAGTATTGCTGATATAACTGGACAGTTTTCTAAAAATTATTAATTCAACTCCCAGTGCAATTATTGATATATGCTGAATTATGTAAATCAATAATTTCATATTTTGGGGAAAAAAGGCCTAAAATTTGAATTTGGTGCTAAAAATGACCATGTTACATATCCTGAAACCCATTGTGTTTGGTATCAGATTATAGGAAGTTTTATTGTCTTTAATATGACTGCAAAATCATGCTTATTTCAGGTGTTGTTTGGGAAATCTCGCCAATTGTCTATAGCAAGTCAAAACGGCTACTTCTTTGGACGCCATCTTGGATTTGGAGGTGTTCGCAGCACATTTTTTGAGGTAGACCTCTGAATTAATTTGTCTCATTAAAAATACTTGCAAATAAAATTGGTTTAAACTTGTTGTGGAGATCTGGTAACCTAAGTCCTTAAGGAAGCCACCTTTTCGATGTTGGCCCTCCCCTTATATTAGATAGTGAAATCTGTTTGGTAACTGAACGTTAGGACAGTAGTGACACTGACTAGCGTTTCAGTTTCTGCAGGGTTGTGAACATGAATAAGAACATGAATAAGAACTATAAGATGGTTCCAAAATATTTATCAGTTTAATATAATGAGGTTTACTAGTGTAATTTTTTTTTCGAACTCAGTCTTAGATTTGATCGATGAAAATATGTTTCAGCGGCCAAATTTCGAATATAATTTTAAAAGAAGTAACACAACAACATTTGCATGTTTATCTTAAAAACAAAGTGAAAAACGCATAAATTGCACTTGGACACAAGTTAGCATCATTTGAAAAGAACAAATTCCCGATGGAAAAATAAACGATTAACACTTGGATTTGTTCACTTTTTATACATTTCTTGTCTTTTTTTTGTCGCAGGAGGCAATATAATTCAGATAAAAAAAGCAAATGAGGCTCTAGAAACAACAATAATCATCAATTGTCTTCACACTTTGACTACTTTCCTGTAAGTGGCATAATTATGTTTCGTCTGTGTTTATACCGAGTTGTGCGTGCATGAAGAAATAGTGTTTGAGTGTTAATTCCCCTGTTTTATTATCCCTCAAGTGTCAGTCATAATGTCATGAATGTATTTGTCCAAATTTGAGCCATTTCATATTGAACTGAGCCTCTTACTATCATCAGACGAAGTAATGTGCAAGTGCAAGAATCTTCAGGATTGAAGGTTGTAGAAGATAAGACATGATATCAACAATTGCTTTTTAACAAAATACACAAAGTACATCAACACATAGTAGTTTTGAAACAAAGATGTGACTATGATCCCAGGCAAAATTTAGTTCTACATTTCCTCATTTGTATTTCCTTTCCTTCTGTTTTCCTTTTAGTCTTGACTCTTGGTGCATATCAAAACAAAAATGGCACAGAACCTGCCAGCACAGGACCTACCAGAACAGCTAGACCTGTCAGCACAGACAACTACAAAGACACACAGGGAATTTGTGTCGGGGCCGATGGCAAACAAGCCCGTCACAGATTTGCCTGGTGTGGGTCCTGTGATTGGTGGAAACCTTAACAAGAAAGAATTCAATAGGGTATGTAATTGCAAGTTGTTGACCTACATCCAAATTAAAACATTGCATTAATGCAGCTTTGATAAGGCTGACCTAGAAAGGATTGGGTAATTTGTATGATATGTAGTTGATGAAAATGTTATGTCATCAATTATAATTATGAAAAATGAAATATAAGATAAATACATTCTTCAAAACTTCATCTTGATACAATCTGTATAAGAACTATCAATAAAATACAATATCTTGAGTTAGGAGCTATATTTGTCCGGCAAATTACAAAAAATGCTTTATTGTTTTTTTTTGTCATGAACTCTTCAAGTCTCTAAAATAATGGTTGCCCAGTCAGCCGAATGACATGCCGAATTGCTTTAATAATTGCTCAGTGCATTTATACGCAGATGATACGGTGTTATACTATTCAAATAAAAACCCACAAACTATTGAACATGTATTAAATGTTGAATTACAGGGCTTGTGCCGAAAGGATGGGTAGCGTCGCGTCGTGTCGCGTTGACTGGAACGCGAGCATTCGTCCAAAGCCCCCTCCCCCCGGTTTTGCCAAAAGGGTGCGTTGGGAGCGTGCCGGCTTTCAAATACTTCTTTTGTTAATAACAACAATAATTATAATAAGAAGAACAACATAATAATATCTGAAATTACACAGGAGGAAGAACGAAAAGAAGATTAAGAGGATGGAGAGGAAAGAGAAGAAAAGAAGAAAGAAAACGATGAAGAAGATGAAGAAAAAGAAGAAAGAGAGGAAAAAAGATGGAGAAGCAGAACTATCCATTTATCGTATTATTATTGCGAGTTACTTTGAGTTGCTTGAACTATTTTTTGTATTATTGAACATATTAAGGAAATTCTGTTTCCTCTTAACTGTAAAATTCACACAAACTAAATCTAACACAAAAAGGAGGTCACCCCTGAACCAACAACAGCCCGGTAATAAAATCACTACAGCTGGCCACCTCACCGTGTACTGCTAGGCATGCACCGTGGGCCGCCCGCGCATATCTTTTTACTCTGTAGTTCCGTCCTTTTCGCCCAAAGCGTGCTAGCTGTATGCGATACAATTTCTACGCATCAAAAGCCTAGATGACTGTGAGAGTATTGCATCTACGCCTAGATGAACATTCCTAGTCTCATCATCGTGGTCGTAGTCCGCATCGAGATCGGCCACTAATTAATGGTCACCCTCGCCCTTGGACTTGTCTTACTAGATCGATTTCGCAGAGTCGCACAATTTGATGCATATAAATTGTATCGCTTAAAGGAGAATTCCGGACGATTAAAAAAAAAAGTATATTGGAAACAAATCCAGGGATGTGCTTGAATATTTTCAGGATTTGACTCACTTTGGTTGATTTCTATGAGATTTTTGTAATGTCATTAACTCTGAGGAAATAATTAAATTTACCGCACACAATCATGAGACCCTTACGTAGCACCCTCACTTTGCTCAATTTCTTGAGTAGGCTTGAATCCGGTGCCACTGCATTGTGATCACTGCATGTGTCATTCATAATAGCCGGTCATGCAGAGCCAGCAAATTCAATAACCACGTTTACAGAACTTCGTGTCTATTCAAATTCCAATGAAAGCCAAACGTGTTACAATATCGGGCAGGCAAGTATTTTCAAACGGTTCAACAATGCACTAATGCTCAAAGGCACGGTCAGTGGCGCAGCGTGGACTAAACTATTCATGATCGAGCATTGTATTGGTCCGATCAAAAGAACACATTCGCTGCTATACAAATAATACACGGTCTTGAGTGCGTTGTGTAAATGCATTGCACTCGAGGCTATGTTAGCTGTAGGCCGGGCCTAGCCTAGCTAGCTAGCTAGCTAGCGAAGTGCGCGCTACGCACGCGGCGCTATATCAAATACCTCATTTGTATCGTACCGGGTACGGTACCCTGAGACCGCGGCATCCCGCGGCGGAACGATATCGTTCCCCCGCGGTAAGACCATGAATGTACATTCCCGTCCTCCTGCAGGGGATCGGGGAAAACAAATCGTTCTCAATCGTTCTGCGGTATCCCGCACCCCGCCGATCGGCCAGGCTCGGGCCCAAGCGGGATCCTGCGGTAGGACGACAGTGATAGATTTGACGCCACCCCTTACATACATTGTGTTTGCGCAGCTGCGATAAATCCACGCAATCTCCATAGGAAAACCATAGGTTTTCATTATCTCACGAACAAATTATTTTGAGTAGCGCCCTCTATACCAAAACTCAACTATCCCTTTAATAAGTACTAAATGTAATAAGCGTAGTACATTGAATTTGCATATATACGATACAACGATTGAACAAGTCCAACATTTTAAATACTTGGGAGTATTTATTGATTCACAATTGAAATGGACAGTAGACATTGACTATTTATGTAAACAGATTATAGACCGGCAGCCCAGATGTCTTTTGTGCATCGAAAAGCGTACTGATTGTTGAACATATGAATATTTAGGGGAGAATGTAACAAATCCAATAATATGAGTCTTGTATCCGTGGATAAAGGGGTCCTTTGCGCCTCCAAAAGTTGGCCCCTGGGGATTGTCCGATGCTTCTATTTTGTGCGCTTGTACCGTGTTAATCGTCACTCATGACTCGCCGCGGCGGGGTAAGCGCATCGTAGACAATGGAGAAATCACTGATGCATGTTACCTTTTTCGAACATTTTACGATGCCTGTTTTGAAAGACAAAATACACGTTGATGCATTGGGGATTATATCCAAAACCTCTTGCAACATTACAAATATGTCTTACAGATTACAGAATACATATTGATAGCACGTTTGAAAATGCCAAAGGCCATATAAATACATTTTAATGAACCCATCACCAAAACAAGATCAAACAGGGCTTCCACTTACCAATTAATTTTATGACATTACATAAACACCCGTCTAGAAAATAATCGAATGCAGAGGAACTAATATGAGCGCATGTCATAGCGACAGGGCACACACAAACACACACACACACACATTCACCTATCGAGGTCGCCTCCTTTTGCGTTATAAGCCGATTTGAGATCATGCGAGAGAATGTCTTTTGTCCTCTACATGCAGCTTTGGCGCCAATACACACATAAAACTGACCTTTACGAGTTTGTGCAGCGATCGTGTCCGTCTCTTCTGGGTTCATTTATAACATTTACGTACGGACATACAATTTCTGAAAGTGGAAGCTAATTTTTTTAAAGACAACTTTAACGAGTCGATCTTCAACATTCAGAGGCATCTGTAGGGTAATTCAACGGATGACATTTGTATCCAATATGTATTCTGTACTCTGTAAGACATATTTGTTAAGTTGCAAGAGGTTTTGGATATAATCCCCAATGCATCAACGTGTATTTTGTCTTTCAAAACAGACATCGTAAAATGTTCGAAAAAGGTAACATGCATCAGTGATTTCTCCATTGTCTACGATGCGCTTACCCCGCCGCGGCGAGTCGTGATCGACGATTAACACGGTACAATCGCACACAATAGAAGCATCGGACAATCCCCAGGGGCCAACTTTTGGAGGCGCAAAAGACCCCTTTATCCACGGATACACCCATGGAGACTCATATTATTGGATTTGTTACATTCTCCTCTAAATATTCATATTTTCAACAATCAGTACGCTTTTCGATGCACAAAAGACCTCTGGGCTGCCGGTCTAATTAGTATGTTGGTAAGCTTCCTAGGAAGATTAAGTAAATATGAGTCATGCTTAACAATGTTATATAATGCTGTGATTATCCCTCATTTCGATTATGGGGATGTTGAATGGTCTTCTGCGACTAAAACACAATTGGACGTTTTACAGAAAATACAAAATAGGGCAGGAAGAATAATTTTAAAGAAAAATTTATTGTAACATAGATCTGTTCATGAAATACATGATATTCTTAATTGGAAGACATTGCAGATTCGTCAAACTAGACACATTCATTTGTTAATGTTTAACATTTTACATACAGTACTATGGCACCTGAGTACTTATAGGTTTTCCCGCTCAATTTCGCGATTGTGTCAATCGAATTGATAATAGGAGCAAACGAATTCGCGCGATTTGCGATCGCCGTACCAAAGCAGCATTCGAATTCGTAAATAGTCGTTCAAAATCACGTAGGAGCAAGTGAATTTGCACAAAGTGCATACCTTTTCATCAATGGTCATTCGAATTCGCGAAAGGGCAGTTGACAGTTGGCTGCACATTCGCGAATTCGAATGCCCATAAATGAACTTCTGTGCCTATTCACGAAAGCGTGTGCGTATGCATGAATACGCATGCACTTATTCGGAATTTGGAAGACCGATACCAACGATTACGCGGCAACGCGCGAATTCGAATGACCCTAAATGAATTCGATTGAAAAAAGTGCAAAATTGAGCGGGAAAACCTATATTAGAAAAGTTTACTTTTAAAATAACTAGATATGGATTACGACACAAGGATAAATTGTCTCTCCCAAAACCAAACACAGAGAATTGTAGACGTACTTTCTTTTGTCGTGGTAGCACACTGTACAATGACTTACCTGCGAATACTCGTAATTTGAATTCCTTAATTTCATTCAATAAAGAAATTAAACTGATTACATAATTATATGAGCTTAGGAGATAATGAGCCAAATAACCCTGTAATAATTCCATATATTTATATTTGTACATGAGTAATTATATAATTATGCCGAATTTGTATGACCTGGATGTTATAAATGGGGCTCAGGAGGTTGGGTTGGGTGTTTGGGATGGGGATCTCAGAGTGAGTTAAGGATGAGAGGGGGGGGGGGGGGGGGGGTAGGGGGTACGATCAGTGGCGTAGCGTGGACGGACTGATTGGGGGGGGGGGCACGCAAAATTATTGGGGGGGCACACCTTATGTATTTCTTGTTTTTTCATAAATTGTCCCCTTATGTTTTCTATTGTTTTTTCCAAATTATTGGGGGGCACGTGCCCCCCGTGCCCCCCCCCCCCCCCCACCCCCCGTCGCTACGCCACTGGGTAGGGTAATGTAATTGAAATCAGAATGTCTGATTTTTAACTCTGTATGTTATGTACCATCATTTTAATAGGACCCCGTGGAAGAACAGAACAATCGTGTTGATGGTTCTGAAACTGGCTATCCTCCCGATACAAATTTATATAGTATGCAACATACAAATACAATTTATTCTTTTATGACTCTGTAATATTACTTTTGTTAACATGTGTGTATATTGTTTTATATATATATAATATTATGACTATTGTTGCATTTTTACTTTGATTCGGAAATAAAAACAAACAAACAAACAAGCCAAATAAAGTTTGATAGCAAATAGTGCTACTTGCAAGCCTTGTTTTCTTAGATAGACATAATGACTAATATAACAAGGAAAGCAATTATTGTACATAACATTTCTATAAAAACCAGAAATTTATGAACACCAAATCATTTATTAGTGTGAGTAATTTCTTTCTTTCCCCTCCTCACATTATAAACACCTTGACAGGCGTACCAAATCCTCGGCCAGTACCTAATCTTGGAGAAGAGCGAGGTGAAGTTCACCGCTTGGATGAAGGAGTTTCAGGCAAAAAAGAATCATGCTGATGCCTGCTTCAACGGCCTAAAGGCATGGGAGGGCAATTACCCTATTTGAAATAATATAACACAAAAATAGTTTTAAAATTGCAAAAGAGAGTCCCCCCCCCCCCCCCCAAAGTTTGTTTGCTATTTTTATTCAAAAACAAATTTGGCCCCCAAAGCTAAGTTTTTAGTGTCTCCGTGCCAGCAGGCTTGTACTAATTGTAGCATTTGATTAACCAAAATTAATAAATATATGCAAGGGACATAAAATGACGCCCTAGAGTATCCCTAATCCAGTCCATGATGTACAACTTAAAAACATACTAAAACGTTAAGAAATTTAATATAGTCTGCAATTGATTGATACGAGTGAATATTTATGTTATCTGAGACATTTGTAGCAACTGATTATTTGTTTAATTATTCAAGTGGAAAATTGCACTGATAGGAAAAGAAGTTAAGAAAGGGGTTTCAAGAGGTGGGGAATATGTTTACTACATGACTGTGTAATCAGGTGTTCATGCTAACTTTTAGATATCTCTCATACTATGTGCCATGGTGACATATATTACAATGTATATTTTGACCTTTGAAACAGACCTTTCCACTTATATCCTTAAAAGGACTTAGTAACATTGTCCAAATCCTCGAAATCCAATTGAAATCCTAGCGGTTCCCTCTTACCTTGTTGTAAAAAAAAACGTGGGACAGGTTTCGGTTTTTCAAATTTCCCTTTCGATAAAAATATATTTACGATTGAAGTGCTCAGATGTCAAATTATCCAATTGATCGTCAGAACCGTGTACAAAGTGAGTGCAATGAGTTAGTGAATGCCACTTTGCATTTTTGCTCATTACTCGGGCATATAAAGTTCATTTAACTTGAAATTTTCACACAACACCCAGTGGACATATCATATAACAACAATATACATTCACACAACACAGTTGACATATCATATAACAACAATATACATTGTATCATGGGCGTCGATCACGGGGGCGGGGGGGGGGGGGAATGGGGGGATATACCCCCCTCCCAATATTTCAGTTGGGGGGGGGGGGGGGGTGGCCTGTATTATTATCCCCCCCCCCCCCCCCCCCCAATATTTGGGGTTAACAAATATATAATAAAATTTAAATAAAGGAGCATTGTCCCCTCTCATTCATAATGTGAAAGTTGATACAATAGTTTTCTTTAAACTACATTTTGATAGTGCTAAACTGCCCAAATCCAAAATATCCCAGGGGCTGCGCCCCCTGGAACCCTCATTTATTATTTGACCCTGCCCGGCCCAGTACTCATTGAATATTTGTATTCAGGACTTCTCTCTATGCCCACTAACATTGAGCTAACATATAGACAACATCTTTATTTCTGGATATTACAAATCCCAAAGCTTCCGGTGGCTCCGCCCCCTGGACCCCCAATAAGCTTCCAACGTGGGTATCCCTTGACTGATTCTATTCAGGGTTCCATCAGGATGCTTGCAATCTATGTATCTATGAGGCTAAGTTCATCCATATGGACAAAGCCCTCCTCATAACACGATGCTTGCAATATGCACTTAATAATCTTCCAATTTCTAAACAGCTAAATCAAAAAGCTTTTGGGGCCTCCTACCCCCCCCCCCCCCCTCAGACATAAAAACCCGGGCACGCTGCTGGGTTGTCGCTTTGCTCCCTCGAAATGACGTATCACCCCCCCCCCCCCCCCCCCCCCCCCCCAATGGCGAGAAGAAATCGACGCCCTTGCATTGTATCAACCACTCATCGCTTTTTGCACATTTCAACAAAGTCAGTTTGTGGCAATATCACAAGTCCACAACTATATTGAAATTTACCCTACTCTTTGATGAGCGGACATACAGTGCCAGTTATAGTACATGTCCTTCCTCTATTTTTTAAAATGATAGCTTTTTGACTCCATTATATGCAAGGTTTTTTAAAACAGATATTTTGTACTAGATGATAATATACATTTCGCTTTTTTAAAAGACAGCAAATATGCATTCATAGCAGTATTTAAGTAATATTATACTTTTACAACTGGTAAAAACACAAATGTGCCCATACAACAGTAATCATACTGGTTTAATAGTGGTTAAATATAGTGACCTTTCATCTTCTGCTAATACATGAACACGTATCCTAGCCTAAGTAAGCTGACACATTGTTTGGATCTTTAAAGGGGTAGTACAGTTTTGGAAATGTTGAGCTTTATTAACCAAAACCTGCACAATAATATTACAAACTAATAGTTATAACTCCACCTTGCTCGAAAGATATAGAAAATTACAATCGACTAAGTAAAAAGCCTGTTATCATTCAAACAGAGCCATTCAAACACAAGAGGGCGCTCTCTAAAATAGCAAGTGATGCATGTGATGTTTTGTTGAAATAATGATTAAATAGAGAGATCATCAACAACTAAACCCCTCAAAAAAATTCGGAAACTCACGTTTGATCGATCATATCTCTCGTATTTTTTAATAAGCATATTCGAAATTGGTGCACAATAAAGCCTCATTATATACCTTTCAAACGGTGCATTATGTGTTGTAAGTATGCAATTGAGGCGATTGCAGTAGCCCAGAGAATAGGGGGAGGCAGGAAGTGAAATGTCGCAAAATGGCTCGATGCATTTAATTTACGAGTGTATGACTGTGCTGACCAGTTTTTTAAAAGTTTTAAAAGATATAGAGTTGACACAAAATCAGAGCGTTGCATTTTTTTCGAGCACTAAATAAAAAATATGAGAGATATGATCGATCAAACTTGAGTTTCCGAACTTTTTTTGAGTGGTTTATTTAAAATCCTCTTTTGAAAATTGTTGAAAAGTGTAAGCATTAAAGAAAAAAATCATTATTATTCCGATCGGATATATTTATTGATATTTCAGCTATTTCCGAACCGATTTTTTATCAAATAAAGTTTATTCTGCCATGAAAATTGTATGCTCTTTCAAATTTACACTCAGTTTTTCATCATCTCACAAAAAATTATTTCGTGCAGCGCCCTCTATACCCAAAACTGAAACAACCCCAATGAAGTTGATTGTAATAAAGTGACCTAATAATGCAAGTAGAGCCATACAGTGTATACATACATATTTGCTCATGTCTTTTACTAATTAATAAAACTATTTAAGAATTATATATGTATTTCCTTTTATTCTCTTTGTAGAAATGTGTGCACAGTCTTGCTTGTCCTAAAATGATGTTTTTAAATGTGTTTGTTAAAAACGTACAGTAGTTTTATGGCGAAGTGCCCTGTTTTAAAATTGTTTTAATATTTTAAAAGTATTTTAAATATAATTCATATTTTCAGTATTGTGTATGCAAGCATTTATTTGACATTCATATAGCATGACCTAATATTCGGCCATTCGGTTAAAGTTGGAATAAATAAGTCAGTATAGATATCCATACAACAAAATCCTTGAAATTACCACCACAATGTGAAATACAATGTATACATTGATTATACAATGGAACCTTGTCGTAAAGAGCTCTGATATAATCAATTCGACTCTTAAAATGTTGGGTTAATTAAGTTGGGTAATTGTTAGTTGGTTAAAAAGATTAATAATTCTGGGCAAGTATTATTCAATTGAGCCTTCAAGTGAACATCAGTTGGGCAGATTTTAACCCATAGTTGTGTGGACAGTATGTTGCCCATGCAGTGTTGGGCAACATACTGTCCAATTTTGCCCAATTCCTTTAAGAGTGATAAGGTGATTCAGCTGCTCCAAGCTCTTATATTTGTTAGGGTTTTTAGAAAGGTAATTTTCATGGTTGCAAGGTACTCGATAATAGGAGGTTCCACTGTATCTACTTTACTTCTAATGTTCCCGACATCTGTCTTGTATTTAATTGTTAAGTGGTAACGTGCATGATTTTTTTCGCAATAAATTGTTTAAATTTTAACCCACCAACGAAAATTGTAAAGTTGTATGCTCTTTCAAATTTGACACTCAGTTTTTCATTACATCACAACAAAATTATTTCGTCCAGCGCCCTTTATACCAAAACTGAACTATCTCTTGTACCTGAATGATCACAAACTTACACAGAATGACAAGTAGACAAGCTCGCAACCAAAAGGAGCTAAATCCACTATCCATCAAATTGCATGTTTTGCACGATTTGAATAGACCTCTCTCATGTTTATCTAAATCACTACATTTTTTCTCAAAATTGTTTCAGGAAATACGAAAAATATTGAGATGAAATTTACCCTTTCAACCAAAAGGCGCTAAATCCATTTTAGATTTCAACCAAAACGTGCTATATCCACACATTTCTATTCTTTACTGTGATTTGCTAAATCCTGCCAGCATGAGGAAATTCGACCAATCACAAAGCAGGACACAAAGAGGCTTGTGTAATGACGCGACGTGTATTATTATTGTACCAGTGGTTATGTGATTAGTGCACATTGATGATTACGTGTGTGTGTGGTGTGGTGTGGTGTGGTGGTAGTGTGTGTGCGTATGTGTGGGCGTGTATGTGTGGGTGTGTATGTGTGTGCGTGTGAATGTGTGTGTGCGTGTGTGCGTGTGTGCCTGTGTGCGCGAGCGCGTGTATGTGGGTGAACAGCATGTGTTTGTTTGTGTGTGTGTGCGCATGTATGTGTGTATGTGGGTATGTGTGCGTATGCGCTTGTGTGTGTGTATGTGTGTGTGTGTGTGTGTGTGCGTGTGCGCTTGTGTGTGTGTGTGTGTGTGTGCGCGTACGTGTGTGTGTGTGTGTGTGTGCGTGTGCGTGTGTGTGTGTGTGTGTGTGTGTGTTTTGGTAGATGTGTGCGCGTGTGCGTGTGTGTATGTGTGTGTGTGTGTGTGTGTGTGTGTTTGTGGTTGGTGGGTGAGGGCCTACTATAATTCAAGTAGTACCTGTAGTTGAGTTAATATTCTGTATCATCTACACACCTTTTTACTATTGTCAGTGAACAACTCAATTTTGGCAGTAAAAATATTTCTGGCAAAGGGCGCTATATCTATTATTTCTGGCAAAAAGCGCTAAATCCAAAATAAAATAAAATATGACAAATTATATAAAATACATGCCGTACGCCGGATTTGTCCAGAGAGATCTCTCTGATTTGTCTAACTTGCATTTGTATAACCTTTAGTGGTAGCTCTTCCATCTTTAGTATAGATTTGATGAAAAAACAGAGACAAATGTGGATAATTAAAGAACACTGATTTACTCGAAATTCACCAGAATGTATTTAGCGCCTTTGGGTTGAAAGCTTTTCATATGATGTTATTGCAGTAACTGCCAAGAAATATACAAATATATATAAATATATACAGTGTGTCAACAATATACAATAAAGCACATCTTACCCTCTATTTAACCAATTGACGATAAACTAATGAATACATTTATTATCCCAAAAAATACTTATATAAACTGGTTAACAATGTATTACAAATTAGAATATATCAACTTGGATTACATCTATATACAAACAAGTACAATGTGTGTACACAACCGAGATAACGGAACTAGTTACGGGAAAGAGTTATAAATAATTTTAGGTTTAGCTACAGGGGCATTTCATCCTGAGAGATTTCCCCCTTGTTTACTCTTTTGTTTGGAATCACAAAAAAACAAGTTGCGAAATTTATTTGGTATGCAACCCCGCTCATAGACAATGAGTACATTTTTGAAAAAATTAAGAAATACATAAGGCGTGCCCCCTCAATAATTTGCGTGTCCCATCCCCACTCAGTCCGACCACGCATGTTATACCCACATGGAATAGTCTTGGACTGGTTTATCAAATCAATATGTTATTGAAAATATATGAATTATGAGCAAAAATATACCATAAAGTCGAGTCAATTGCCACCCGACTCAACGAGCTCTGATAACAATTTAGTTGCATGAGCTCTTTATATTCTTTTGGTGTTTTACCCTATAATATAACTTATATAATATATCGGGATTAAAAATATAATATATCAAGGAAATTGTCATGATCCAAAAGTTCTCGTCTTAAGAAAGTTCGGCTGTATTATAATGGGGTTAAGATGGACATACCCAGCTAGCCACCTGACGTCGGGCCGATATCGGAAGTTGGTTGCCGGATGTCGGCATATCGCCGTTGGCTCGAGGTTAAAATGTCCGCCAGCCCAACATCGTCACGACGTCATTTTTGTGATATATTGGCATAACGTCATTTTCCGACAATGGCCCAACATCATGTCATGAGATGATGTTGGGCCATTGTCGGAAAATGACGTTATGCCAATATATCACAAAAATGACGTCGTGACGATGTTGGGCTGGCGGACATTTTAACCTCGAGCCAACGGCGATATGCCGACATCCGGCAACCAACTTCCGACATCGGCCCGACGTCAGGTGGCTAGCTGGGTACATAGGTCTCATATTCCACTACTATTCGCTCTTTTTGCTCTTGCTCGTAATTTACAAAAATGGCCTGCGGGGCCCAGACCGATCGTGGCCGGGGGCGAGACCGAGACCACTAGTTGATTCGTGTAAGCCGGGGGGGGGGGGGGGGGGGGGGTTCGTCGCCAAAAATGTTCAAGGCTGAGACAACTGGTTTATAGTTGTGCAAGCGAGGGGGCGGGGGGGGGGGGGGGGGGGCGTCAACAAGACCGATCGTTGCCCGAGATCACTGGTTTAGATGGGCGAGACCGATTAAAAGTGGACCTTTCTGAATGGGAGGGCTGCTAGAGCTTATTTAAAAGGGGCAATCTCGCTGAATTTTCTAAAGAAACCATCCTGAACATGAATAATTAATAAGACCTTGGACTTATGAACGCCTTCAGGTCCAATACACGAAATATAGGTCCGTATACATGACTAGTGTCCTATGTGGAAAAATAATAACTCGTCATAAAATTATATACAATTTCTTTATTGAATTTACATTTTTTATGATAAGCTCTGTGCTTGTTTATGTTAAATTATGAACCTGTAGAAATAACTTTGAGATAGCTGGTATTAACCTTATAGAGTGCTTTATTCTATCGTCACTGGTCACTGGCATGTTATTGTATATTGTACACATTTTAAAATCACAGTCGTTAGTCTCATCATCGCTTCATCAAGGCACGACCTTGGTGACTGATTGTGCTCGGGCCTCGGTGTATATCATCAATATAACTGTAATCTCTCTTTAAAATTAAAAGTAAAATAATGTTATTGCTTATTAATGATGTGGGATGTGTATAAGCTATTGGTGTTGTTTTCACAGTTCACGCTGAAGTAGCAAAGATAAGGTACAAGTTTCCTCATTTTAACCCTAAAAAGGTCGGGCTATTTGAGGTCTTCCTACGGCCGGGGGGGGGGGGGGGGCATTATGGCCCCCCCCCCCCCTTAAGATCTCGGCCGCGGAGCAGCCGATCGCCGTGAAAATTTGCACGCATGATAAGTGAAGTGTATAGAATACAATGGTAATTTTGATTTTTTGAAAAATTCATTCATTTGCATAGTTATGGTAATTTATGCAAATAAGGTCATAAAATTCATATTTTTACCCATAAATCATATATATTTTATAATTAAACTCTAGTTTTCACTCCATATATTCTTTAGAGCATTTAGAATAACAATACGGCAAAAAATTTGGAAGAGCCAGGTTCTTCCTTATGTTTTCTATTGTTTTTTATAATTTCTTATGTATTTCTTTGTTTTTTGTACTTATGTATTTTATTGTGTTTGTTGTTTATTTTATTTCTAACTATAATTGAACTATTTTGAACCCCAAAACAAACATATAAAATGTAAACAAGACCAAATAACCAATGATATACCTCCTTTTACGAAAACTGATTTCCATATGTTTTGTACACAAATCACGAAATTTAGCGATTTTCGGGCTGACATGTACATGCATAGACAAAAGGTCACGTGACTTCGTAACGGTAGGTCCGAATTTCAAAATTATTCTTTTAAAATGTGCGCAAGACCCAACAGAAAAGTCACCATGCAGCGGCGCGTCATCTTACCGCGTTTTGGAGCAATACAAACAATTGCGGAGGGGGGGGAGGGGGGGGGGGGCATTATGGCCCCCGGCCTTATTAGGGTTAACCCCTTCCCACAAACTTTGAAAATTGAAGCAAAAACGGTTTAGTATACGTTTAGGGGCGCTTCAAGATTGTTTTGTTTTAGGTAAGGAAAAACTAAGTGTAGCATTCGATGAAGCACTTCCTTTTAAAGACATAATCAACTTTCTTTGATCCAAATCGGTCCAGAGACAGCTGAAATATCCATAAATATATCTAACTGAAATAACATTTTATTTAATAAGAAAATATGATTGAATAAATCCTGCACAAAATATTCCAAAGTGGCTTTAAAATTGTTTTGATGATAAATAATCATTTTAACTGAACATCACATTCACATTTTTAAAATAATTGTTTTGTTTACTCTCGGGTGCCTGGAGGGCGCCCTCATGTGTTAACGGCTGTACAAAAAAAAGGAAAACAGCGCCGACTTGGTATTTTCTACAATTCAAGCATCATTGACTAATTATTTTTTTCATGATTCGACCGATCTGGAATGATATACATAGGAGAAAAAAAAAGAAATTTTTTTCATTACATCATACACATTATACAGTTCGAACGTATTTACACAAACATAACACAATAAAAAACAACAACAGTCGGTCTTTGCTGAACTTAAGAATGTTGTTGGTTTATAACTAATGTAGCATTTGGTATAATGTTGTTTTGACTGTGTTTGACACTAATTGCAATCATTATAGTTGTGTGGGGTACATATTTATAAACATTTCCCGGTCGAATCAAATTACGACACGCTTACCCAGATACCCCTAAGTATGCACCAGATTGCACAATTTCAAGTTTTACAAAAATGCTAAAGCTCCCTACCGTGGAAGGTGGGACACCCCCTCCCCACGCCCGGCCGCTTCTCTCCCTCGCAAAGTCTCACTCCCACCTCTAGCTCAAAGTTGGCAACCTTGATATTGTACACCCTAGCTTGCATGGGGACATTGTAATGTATATAGGATGAATGTGTGAACTTCACTGCTAAACCACGTAGTAAGCATACATTATTACGTAAGCGAGTACTATGTATATTGAGGTCTAGCAGGTTTTCTGATTTATTAATTATCAACTAAATCCCCAACAAGATTCCGCATCTCCTTTACACCACGGAGTAAGAGATAAGCTTGTAGGTAAATAAAGAGAACATTAGGCAGGACAGAGTGAAGTTAATTCTTTCACAAATTGTGGTGGGAATAACCAAATACGTATCAATGGTGAAATCTCAGTATTACAGTATTCAGATAAATACAGATTCGACCTTATCAGGTTGTATTGGAATTGCTTCAGTTTTAACTGGTATCGGAGGAGCAATGTGTTAGTGATCCCTTTGATTAAAAGTTAGTACATGTATTTAGGTACCTCCAAAAATGTGGCACCGTAAGCCCGCATAAATCGTTAAGGAGTACCACCATGTTCCAGTCGTCTAAATGTACATATATATGCCGACGTGGCAATTGCTAAGTTGGTCTTGCTTTGTTCGCTCTGATCATCAAGTTAATGCCACTTTGTTGAATAGTCATCTTGTATGTGTCTGTTCGAGCTTAATATAAATTTCAACAGGTCTGTCATGTTGTTAAGCTCGTCCTCTTAGTTTTGCTAATCGAGTACTAATATATATATTATGTACACAGATATTCATAACTACTTCCTAACGACATAATATAAAACATTGATTTGGAATCAAAATCTTGGAAAATGAAGTCAAACGCATCACTTTTTGCCATACCAGTCATCAAAAGGCGAGCTGCATTTGCCCTAGTCTGTGTCATCATGATCAATATGATCGTTATAAGGGAGACAAGTGGGGCGAACATACTCTTCACTGTTCTAGATCCTTTCGCCGGCACCAGCCACGTCAGGACTTTCAACGCCCTGGGAAAAGCCCTTATCCAACATGGCCACCGAGTGACCATCCTGACCTGCGCATCCGTCGGCACGAAGGGATTCAGGAACGATAGCTACTCCAGCGACTTTCAATACTTCCCGCACGATTTCGATTTCACTGGTTTCAAGACCAACATGACAAAGGTCTTTTTCAACGCCAGTCCGCTCGAATGGCTTGCAGCGCACAGAGTGCTTTTCTCCGCACACGTAGACGCTTGCGGAGGTCTCTTCGACAGAAACGTCGCGCTCCTGCACGAGCTGAAGTCATCACGATTCGACATCCTTATCGCAGACGCCTACTTCGGCTGCGACTTTCTCATCGGCGCTTATCTCGATATCCCAGTCGTCGCGGTGACGGCTGGGCCGCAATATCCGTTCTTCCACGAGCGTCTCTATGGAATACCGACGCCACCGTCGTATGTTCCCTTTGGCTTCCTCGCTCTAACGGACAGGATGTCATTCCCCGAGCGCGTTCTCAGCTTCATCGACCATCACGTCATCATGAGGACGGTCACATGGGTGATCCGCAGTGGTCTGAACGCCGTCAAGGATCGACATGGTATTGCGCCGGGCAAGGATGTCACGCAGCTGCTGGCCGAGGCGAAGCTTTGGCTGAGTGGGACAAGTTGGGCCATCGACTTCCCGAGACCCATCACACCGAACTGGGTGTCTATAGCTGGTATCACGGATTCACCTGTAAAGCCACTTCCAAAAGTAATGTTTACAAATTGCGGCTGTTCTTTAAGATATCTAGTAACTTTGTTGACATGTGCAAAATCTGATGAATGGTTGATAACAGTTGTATTTTTGCTGTGATCTGATATTATGTCCACGGAGTGATTCAACCTTAAATTAATGTCATATGACCGAGTAACTAATTAACGAAAATTCGCTTTTGTTTAACTCTCTGCAGTTACCTTGTACACAGTTATATTCCTCCATGATATCGATAATTTAAAATCTGAAATCTTCAATCATATATATGTATCTTTATAACGAAAGAGAAATTTATTCTAAAAAATATGGATATATGATTACAGTGAGGTTTGTGAGAAACGCTATATAGATAAGTTTTGTGGACTTTGCCAATGTTACTATAGATCCCTTTCAAGTTTAATTTAAATCGATTACTATATTACAAATATTGAAAGAAAATATATAATTTACCTCTTGAGTTTCATATCCATGCTAACTTCTCATGTGAATCGAAGTCGGACTTCATGGCATGGGTTCATTCCCCCTCTATCTAGTCAAATAATATTTGGGAGGATGTTTAGTGGTTTGTGTACAAGTGGCTGTAAATGTGTTTGTGTCTTCACACCAACACAGGAGCTGTTAGAAGACACAAATATAAATTGTTTACCATCTGAGTGCCAAATCAAATTGAAAGAATAATCTTGACCTATAACTCTGTATAGACATGAATAGCTTAGCACTCTCGTTCATCTCTTAGCATGTTAAATGTGTTAAAGGGTTTGAATACAACCCTTCCCTGAACAAAAGATATGGGCTTTCAGATCAATATTCAGTTGAGGACATAACGCTAATCCATTGGGCTACTACATTTGATTATTATGATTTCTATTATTCATTCACCCTACAGGAATATGAAGGGTTTATCGAAGGGTCCGGAGAGCATGGCTTCATCGTTTTCTCACTGGTAAGTCAACGTCGAAACCGAGCATGATGGCTTTAGAGTGGCCGCCTCACGCACGGGAGTAGAGGTCTTAAGTTCGAATACATTCAAATGATACCTTCTGCCTTCTAACCAAGCGCTCGGCATTTATATAATGAAAATGAGACAGTTACAAACTAAGGCCCGAATTATCAAAGGGCTGCTTGGCATTTCGGACATAGTACAACCGATAACCAGCTATAAAATGGATGATCCAGGACGCAATACTACCGGTGACCGATTTTACTATGACTGAAATGTCAAGCGGTCCTTTCTCCTGATTCGCAGGCGTCACACTATCCCGATTTGACATCCCGATGGACACACGAACATGGAATTTTAAATTTCGCGCGAAGATGGTCCCGAACTTGGTCATCAGCCAATCAATAGCCGAAGCAAGTACGATGCCTACAGAAGGTCACACGATGGCTCCCGAAGCACACACGAAGGTAACACGAATATGTGCATTTGTATTACGAAGGAAACAAGAAGCTGTCCGAGTGTCTTAGGAAGGCAACACGACTACGTGAGGCCCTCGCAATGCCGTCGTGTAGCCTTCGTATTATAGTACGATGACATCGAGATGGGACCACGATGTCGGCGAAGACAGCCGATCTGCGTAGTTCAAGCGTTTTCCATGTGTCAGAACCAATTACCTAATATGCAATACTCGATTCCATCTGTCATTTAATTACTTAATTTATGATATACGCATATCCTCATTTAATTTCAATTTTAATCTAACGATGATGAAAAACAATTTAGTCTTTCCTCATCGACTTACTTATATTTAATAATTAAATATAAAATCAAACAAAGTGTACATTAATACAGTATATGTATATCTTTAAAAAAAATATATAAATTAGCAGCACAAAAGTGCGGTCAGAACATTAAGACATATAAAAAGATCCAAAAAACTTTGACAAAACAGAATCCCAGTTACTCATTATACTCTGTATCACCTTACTATATATTAAATTAAATACATGAATAACATTTTTGACAAAATATTACTTAAATCTATGATGGCATACAAGGATATTATCATTATTAAATGTATAAAATGGGTAGAAGAATCTTTGCATTATGATTAGTCAATTAACGTGTACAAGTTTTTACTGATGCATTTTCCTGATGCATGGCTCACTTTTGTTGATTTTTGCATTTTTGCGCCCATTGTATAAAACAAATTCTGCACAGGCATATTTCATGGATTGTTTGCACGCTTTTAACTTTGGAAATGGTCTAAGACCCACTCGCTGCGCTCGTGGGTTTTACTAGTCCAAAGTTAAACTCAAGCATGTGCATCATTTGTATAATTTGATTACATGATGACATAGAACAAATTGTCATTATAAAGTAGGTCCAAAGTGGTATGTTTTGTTTATTTCATTGTAATTAAAGGATATCAAATCCCACGATTCATTTTCTATTTTCTATTATATTCCTAACACAAGTTTAATTTCTTAAACAAATAGATCCAACAATGAAAATGTGATATCAAAAAAGGAAACATACCAGTATATTCAGTTGAAATTGAGTAATTGATTAAGATTTATTTTATATTAAATTCATAACATAAACTAAATTCATCGTGTTCAATAACAAATACTAAGTACATTAATACAAGGTATCTTCAATTGAAATTGAGTAATATATTAATAAGTTTTATTGTATATAATTTCTTAAATGAATTATATATATCGTATTAAATGTAAAATAAATGTAATAATTAAATGTAATATTAAAAAATACATTCATTGAGTAATTGATTGACAGATGGAATCGAGTATTGCATATTACGTAATTAGGTCTGACACATGGAAAACGCTTGAGCTACTCAGATCGGCTGTCTTCGCCGACACCGTGGTCCTATCTCGATGTCATCGTACTATAATACGATGGCTACACGACGGCATTGCGTAGTCGTGTTGCCTTCCTAAGACAATCGGGCAGCTTCTTGTTTCCTTCGTATTGTCTTCGTGAGACGAAAAGTGCCCGATGGCACCGATGATCACACGAAGATGACACGATGTGATAAGATGCCCTCACGATGTCATTACGAAGGGCAACATGGACACACGAATGAAACACGAAAATGAACCTTCGCCAGGTCTTCGGGCCAATCTTTGGCATGCCAAAGATTTTGGAACCACTCACGAAGTTGCTGCCGGAGCCTGAAAACTATACACCGGCGGTCATACGATGGCTTAAGATGCCCTCACGAATGGCCCGATGCTTTTACGATCAGAGCCGATTTGGAACATTTCCTTGATCGTGTGTCCATCGGGGGTAAAATCGGGATAGTGTGACGCCACCATTAGGAGAGACCAGAGACAAGGAGCGCTTGATTGGATAATCAAAAGAAACAATGAGATTATCACCGGTGGCATATGCCAACCAACAATGGGCTTTAGTGAAATTCCACTAATGTGAAACGGTTTAACCGGTTACTGGCAATTTCTGTCTTTTTAGCCGGGTCTAAAGTTATGCCACAGATGCCACTATGCTCACCAGTATAGCTACGCCACTTCTCAAAGAGGTAAAACATTCGAAATGGTGTACTTCCACATATTGAGTGGGTATAGGGCTACGATTATTTGTTAAGGGTGTTCAATTATACACTGGTGGGTTATCGGCACATCCTGATATGATAATCATCTCAATCAGACGTTTTGAACACAAAGCCGCAAGTTTAGGCATTAAATGTCAGTACATCTCATGTTTAACATTCATTTTCAATGAGAAAACAAAAACATATATTTAAAATAAGATTTATATGGCGTTAAATTGAATGAACATTTCTGTAATATGAATGACCACGTGTAAAATGTAATACCCCACATTGCGGTATTGCGTTCTTTTTTATCATGTTTATATTGGATGCTACAACCCTAAATCACTTGATTGGAGAGCTAATAAATAGTTTGACGAAATGTAAACTTGAACCACCATTTCGAGTCTTCAGCTCAATACCGCGAATTTGAATGAATCAGTTATCAATTTAATACAAAGGAAAGTTTACGAAAATAGCGGAGACTTTCATGTATTTAGTGCATTTGAAAATATATATATATAAGTCAACGTCTTCAACTTTTATTTTTATAATTTCATTGAGGATAATTCAGCCGTTTCAAAACGGATTTAAATTAAACAAATGTTTATTTTGATTTGTATTTCTTCAATGTATTTCACACTCAATTTCCTCTACATCGCCGAAGAATGATTTGTTAAAGCGCCATCTAAACTAGTTCGAAACCATACTTTTAATAACAATGTGATTATGTGTCACACACATTGTGATACAAAAGTCTAATTTAAGGATATTTTGTTTCAATTTGTAATGACAGGGAATGCGACTTTCGAACATCCCTGACCCGGATGTAGCCGAAGCCTTTGCGAGGGCTTTCAGTGAACTGCCGCAGAGGGTGCTCTGGAGATATATCGGGAAACCCCCGCGTTACCTTGGCAACAATACCAAACTGACTGACTTTCTCCCGCAAAATGATCTCTTGGGTTAGTGTGTCACTTTTCCTCAGTCGTATAATTTCGTTGTAATTGTGAGTTAGATTATTATTTCGTGTTGTCACTTTCATAATGACCCAGTCGCACCACCAGACCAAACCCAAATCGACACCAAACCGAACCTAAATCGACACCAGACCGAACCTAAATCGACACCAGACCGAACCTAAATCTACACCAGACCGAACCCAAATCGACACCAGACCGAACCCAATTCGACACCAGACCGCACCCAAATCGACACCAGACCGAACCTAAATCGACACCGAACCCTCAAACTGAACCACAAACGTGGTGTCCATTTGCTTCCATTATCAGTTCGGTCCGTAACCGAGGTGCGATCGGGGCTCGACGGAATTAACCAAATTGGTCTGGTTGTGTGTTTCAATGCCGATTAATTCGGGGGCGGCACAATGCTGACTATTTCTATTGTTACCCCAAAACTTACATTCGGCCGACACCAAATTGACATCATCCCGAACGACCCAGAATTTATCGGTATATGGTGTCCGCTCGGGATCGATGTAGCTGGTGTGACTTTAAGGTGTTATCATCTTAAAGATAATCAAATATAATTTTCTTCCTGCGAACAGTTATATTGTTACCGCAAAACTTAAATTTGGCCGTCACCAAATCGACATCATCCCGAACGACCCCGAATTTGTCCCCGAACAGCTCAGGATCGGTCTAGCCGCCGTGACTTTAAGGTGTTATCATACAGATAATTAAAGATAATCTTCCTCTAACGAACAGGTCACCCAAAAGCTCGTCTCTTGATCTCCCACGGAGGCTTGTGTGGTATCATGGAAGCCGTGCGTAACGCCGTTCCCATGGTGATAATGCCAGTGTTCAAAGACCAGCCAGCGAATGGCGCCAAGATCGAGACCAGAGGTTTGGGAAAGGTGCTCCGCCTGGCCGACGTGTCCTACGAGACTGTTAAGGCGACCATTGCTGAGGTCTTGGAGAACCCCGTGTAAGTACATTACAACCACGCTTTAAAGGGACAGCCCCTTTTTTGCAAGCCAAATTTCAAAAGTTGCGAGGTTATTGTCTTATATGAAAGAAAAAAACATTTAATAGTATGCCTGAAAAAATTAGGGCTTGAAATCTCTTTCTCGTGGAGTTATAGACCTAAATCTAATAAACCATCTTCCAACGGTTAATTATACATTATACGTATATTCACCCGTCGAGGAAGTTCGCTCACGGATTCCACGGAGTGCCACAGCGCTATGCGTGACCCCTATGTGACCCGCGCTAGCTACGTGCGGTTACTAAACAAAATAACCAAACCTCGCTTAAACTGACTACATGTAATTATTTATTCTTCATTTTTTAGATCCTTTTCCGTGACATACTATTTCAAATGTCGGCTTCACAATACCTTTACAAGAATAAGTACAACATTGTTGTAATATTATGCTAAATCAGTTAAACTCTTTTATTGACCGATATATAGTTTGATTGAGGGACACATTCGTTTTTAATTCGTAGAATCCAAATTACAGGGCTGTTCGATCTGATTTTTTTGTGTGTGTTACATTTATCCCCATCCGTCAACTGGAAACTGTTCAGATGTTTCGTAAAAGAGGACCTGTCCCTTTAAGAACACTTAGGTCCATTTACATTATATGATTATAATTTATGTATATACATACACTTCTATTGTGACAGGCTATGCTGTATACTACAACAAATCATGTCCTAGTAAAAATTGGCTTCTTTTTTTTACCAGCTTTGAATAGGCAAACTTTTAAAGAAATTTTCAATATCACAAAATAATTATGCTTTCTAGTTTCTCTCTAAAAGGTTTTAGAGTTTAGACTTGAATTGTGATAATCAGGATCGATTTGCATTATGATTACTTTTCTAATTATTGTATATCTAGTCTACTATAGTATTTAAGTTCTTAAAAATAATATTTGTGGTTCTTTTCCAGCTACGCTCAAAATGTCAAGCGACATTCGCCGATGTACACGGACCGACTCTCGGACCCTGCCGAAACAGCCGTCTTCTGGATTGAGCACGTGATCAAACATGGCGGCTCGCACCTGAGGACTCGGGCCCCCGAGCTCGGTTTTGTTCAGCTTCACTCCATCGATGTGATAGCGTTTCTGACGGGGTTCGTGCTGATTCTGATGGATTTATTATATCTCGTCTGCAGACTTGCTGTACGGCGGTGCTTTTACTCGAGAAAGAACAAGAACAAAACTGATTAGAAACGTATCGATCATAAAGGACTTGACGGTATAGTGCATTGCATCGTAATATTATAGTACTCTGTTAAAGCCAGCCCATCCCAAGGCCCCGTTGCAGAAGGAGATGCAATCGATTGTAAGTCAGATTATGTGTTCTAAATGCGCAAAGCTGATTGGTTCAAACGCGCAAATTTTCTGACTTACTTTCTGCAACGGGGCCCAGTGGACTGGTTGTAGACTAATAGCAGAATATGAAAACAGTTGAATAATTAGTGCAATTTGGGCAAAACAGTCAATGAACAATTACATTACTAATGTTTGAACAGATTCAAAAATTGAACAGATCTACAAACATGACAAATGTTATTCTTGTAGCTATTAGACATGACATAAAATCAAATATTGTTCTTAATTGCTGGAGAATGTTCACAGATGAATGAAAAGTACACATTAAACATTAATACCAATTACTAAAAATCATCGCAATCAAATATCAAAATACAGGGCTAACAAATTAAAGGGATCTAGTAACTTTGTTGACATGTGCAAAAAGTGATGAATGGTTGATGCAATGTATATTGTTGTTATCTCATATGTCCACAGGGTATTGTGTGAAAATTTCAAGTTAAATGAACATTGCATGGCCAAGTAATGAGCGAAAATGCAAAGTGATATTCACTAAGGGATGGCGTCAAAATGATCACTATCGCCCTACCGCGGGATCCCGCTTGGGACGATTAGAGCACGTATTTGTATTCGAACTTTCGGGTTTGATCGTTCCTAGCGGTACGCTGCGGCGTCCCGATCAGCTGAGTCAGCTGTGGAGCGGAATTCGTCCTGACGCGGCGGGACTCAACGCGGCGGGCCGCGGGATCCCGATTCTTGCGCGCGAAGATCATTATTGCATGCCGCATGCATACGAGTACCGTACACGTACCTACGTAGGTACGTGTACGGTACTCGTACATGTATGCATGCGCAATGCAACATCCACGTACACGCGCACAGCCTAGCCTAGCTAGCCTGTGCATGTGTACAATGTACACGCATGTAACGTATAATTGGTGTGATGGCCTGGCCAGGCCACCTCGCTTGACTGTTAATGTTGGAAGAGTTGAGTAGGTCTAGTATCTACTCGAGCGACCAAATCGTACTCAGCATGCCTGCATGATAATGCTAATCTCTGCTGGAATGTGGTCCGGAGTGCGCGTGCGGGCCGGAAAATAATCAGATCGATCTAGGTAGCTATCTCATCATCGCATTCATGACGAAATCTTTAACGTGACAGTTTCATCCGCAATCCAACAATACGCTCTGAGCCTCCTCTGAGCCGACATTATATCAGTCGTCTAGAGTAGACGTAAGTCTTTTATACAAACTCAATACAAACAAATCTGGGTAGCGTTACATACCTTGTTTCAAAAATAGGATGAAAAGTGGCCATAGCTAGAGTTAGTTGCGTCAGCTGTCGATGTTATGTCTTCTGAGGGATCACACTAACAACATCGACATACCAGGCCCAGGTGGCATAGTAGCGGCGCTATAGTCCATTCATGCGCTAGACAAATTGTGTACATCTAATTACTAGCATAAGCACGTGAAACCACCGAAGTACGGTGGCGGGGCCCTAGGCGCGGCCTCCCGCGGCGGAACGATATCGTTCCCCCGCGGTAAGACCATGCATGTACATTTCCGTCCCCCTGCAGGGGACTGGTGGAAACAAATCGGTTTCAAGCGTGCTGCGGTATACTGCGGCCCGCCGATCGTCCAGGATCGGGCCCAAGCGGGATCCTGCAGCGGGACGGCAGTGATCATTTTGATGCCACCCCTAACTCACTGCACTCACTTTGTAAACGGTTCCAAAACTCCGGGGGAGTTTTTCTTATCTGAATACTTCGATCGTACATATCTTTGTAACGAAAGGGAAATTTGAAAAACCGAAACCTGTCCCATAATTTTATTGTTAATACGAATACAACAAGGTATGAGGGAACCGCTAGAATTAAAATTTTATTTTGAGAATTTGGACAATGTTACTAAGTCCCTTTAACAACCAAACATAATTCGGCTTGCGTGAAAAGGCGAGTCTTCAGAAGATATTTGAATGTGACCATAGTTGGATGGTAGGGGCGTCATGCACGAACTTGGATGGGGAGATCGTTCCAAAGTTGATGTGCGATATCGGAGAAGGCACAATTACGTAGCGAGTTCAGAATTAATGAGCATTACTGTGTTTCTTGCTCTTTGACATGTTACATCTTTTCTTCACTCAGTGAATCTTTTCTGCATTTAATAAGAAATTAAATTCTTGTATAACAAATTTCTTTTCATCGTTGCTATTAAGAAACCTGTATGAATAGTAGGTTGATGGGTTTAGTAGTTTATTATTTTACTAGTTAACTAATAGAATAATAATCTTGCTCCCTTTGTAATTTAGTATTTGTTATTGCAAAACTTGTAGAAATTAATTCTTCATTATACTTGTCATCATGGGACCCATTGAAAACTAACCATGCTAACCGTGTCTTTCAAGACGGGCTATACCTTACACTTTATTTGTATATATTTAAAATGAATTATGCAAAGTAATTTGATCGTATGCTTTGTCATGATTTTTATTTCTTAGTTTGGAAAATAAATCAATACACAAATTCAAATACTGATATAACAATTCCACCTTATTCGATTCCTTATTGAAAACATTTTCTTCCCCAGACCAACTCCCATTTAAACGATGATGCAGAAATAACGAATTTTCATTACAAAATACATGAATTTCGTAATTATTATTTATGTTAAATAATTTGCGAATTCACATGACTGAGAGACTGAGCAGGCAATATTGAACCCTTTAAGTGCCGTGCACAATCTACTCATATTATGTTTATTATTTTCTTTCTTAATGCATTATGTCACAGACACAGTAAACCTTGTACATTATTACCATAGGGTGATTAAGCTGATCAATAAAACCTAGAAGGTAAACATGGGGGGGGGGGGGGGAGGTCCCACTTGTCACCCGCACACATTAGCTCAGGTTCCCCGACTGATTTTGGAGCACGTTCTGTGTATTTCTTTATTTGTATCGAATATTTATCTGTTTATACCCCTATGTTTGTTATTGTTTTGTCAAATTATTAGGGAGGAAGCAAGCCCCCCCCCCCCCCCCCTCGTGCCCCCCGTATCTTCCACTCTGC